>DVXP01000013.1:0-41089 GCA_018235645.1 Junonia grisea | reverse complement strand
AATAATTAAAAGACGTCTATATATTAATACCCGAAACCGATGTAAACGCGTGCAACGCCGCGGGCATCAGCTAGTCATTAATAAAGTCGTAAGGAATATAAAATATTTGCTACAGAAATGTTTAAAATATTTCCCGCGTTTTATCTATTAAGAAACTTTAATCTTCTATTTCTTCTTTTCTCAAGAATCAATACCTTACAATAGTTTTAATCTCCAATCTATGTCTATAGTAAAATCTTAACAAATGGTTCAGCGTCTTAGGGATGAAATCGTAATAAACAAAATGCCAGAAAATGCATTTATGTTAATGTATACTACCTACATTTTTTGTATGTGTATCTTTACTATATTATTATTAATTCATAAATATAATTGCATACGCAATAAAAGAGATCAAAATCACTGTTAATTTACAAAGTTACATTAACTAACAAATTAAGAATACAAAATTGTTATGTTCTGACTTTAGTTCATAAATACTTACTCTACTTACGTAACTAGAAGATGGTTACGTTACGTAACGGATAATAAGTGAGATAATTCCAAAGTTACGTAAATAAATAGTAAAAATAATCGCTCATTTCGTTCCGCTTGACCCGCTAAATGCTTAGTTAAGATGTTATTAGTCAGACATTACGGAAATTAGATACCAGTAAAGTATCGTAACACGTTTTTCATTTATGTAGACAAAATGTCTTAATATATATATATTGTCTTATTAATATACAGTAGTTTTATTTACTGCATTATAGTATACCTATAACTCGTTGTTATTATAATTTATCACCCTATTATTTAAAAATAATAATAAGTATACACGTGACGTATGTATATGGATTTAAAAGTGTGGGTTTTTAAAAAATTACACTTATAACAAGTATTATTTTTGCAAACTGACAACACAAGAGTGAGGCACATTAATCAGTCAACAAGTAGGTATTTGTACCTGATAATAAAATCAAAAGCTTTTTATTGCAATCTTTAAAAAGCGAAACGTAGTTAGAGTTGTATACTCGACATACATTGCGAGTATTGTCCTAATATCGATACCAAACATCCTTTTTACTTCATTTTAAAATCACTTTCAATATTTATTAAAAGTACGATTGTATTTTCCCTAAAACATTTACCTACTTTAAACATTATCGAGACTATGGATTCTACGTACCTACGGATTTAATCTTATCATCTTTATACCTCCAACATAGACAGGAGAAGCATGTAATCAACTTCGTTAACTGCTGCCGTATAATTACGATGCAAAATTTTGCAATCGAATGCAAAACTGAAACGCCCGCAGCTATTCCTCGGAGTTACGCGCTACCCGTGTATTAGTCAATAAATTCTATCGTCTAAATTGAAATCTGTAAGATAGATATTATGGAGCTTAAGATCGATTAGTTTATTACTCCTATATCTTGAGGTTTTACTGCTTTACACTGCTTTGTAACAATGCTTTAAATACGCTATAAAAATTAAACGATTTCTCAAAACTCGCTTCGTAACCGTAATTAAAGTGTTCAAATATCGTTGATGAAATAAAATAAATTTTATTTCACACTAAAAACCATAATTAAATCTGTTTATCCTTTGAACAGATTGCAAAGCAAGATATAATTGCTGTAGCGATGTCCGCTCGCTACTCTCATTTAAATTGGACATTATTAAATAACAACGAAATGTTTTCTCGTAATGCATAATAAGTTGGGAAAACATCAGCTCAGCTCATCGTCTGCGGTTTATAATGAAACAGCCGAAACGAATTTTATTGTGGTCCGCTATCATTTGCGGTTGTCTCCGGAATGTACGGATTTTGATGCTATTTATCTGTAAGTTGTAATGAAATATTGTCGGTGTGTCGACAAAGGCAATATCATAATCTGCTTTAATTGATTGTACAGCAGTTATTCCCATAAGAATGTTTAAGCGACATGGTATTTTTGAAGAATTAATAGCTACATAACATTCATTTTTTAAACTGCAGCGCATGCAATGCGTTACATTAACAATATTAAATGTAACGTTACGTATTGGACAAAAATAAAACATAACCTTCCATTTTTAACTAACATATTCAAACTATTAAGAGCGCTATCTTATCGTAACAAGCTAAGATGTGAAAGTTAGAATCATAAATCAGTTAAGTTGAATGCTAACAAATATTATTAAGCGATAACTTATTAGTCTACAGTTATGATTTAGAACGATCCAACACTTAAAGAAATAAGAAATTAATAAAGTAAAATATTTACTCCTACTTTCCAAGCTTTGATATCCGCAGATTAAACGATGGCAATAATTTCAGAGAAACAGCTGTTTGACAGTTTGTAGGTCTATAAAAAATCTTTGAACTGGTTATAAATATACAGCAGAGTTTTATTAAAACACTGTTTGCGAAGATATTAAAAATCAAATAAAACTTTTTTAACTCTTTTATACATACAAAGTTAATAATTTCAAAGTTTAAAAATTCGAGAAACTTCTACGTTTGAATTTTTTTGAATCTACGCAATGCGAGCACACAAGCCTGAGCAATATACGAAGGCTCTGGACCAGATTGCAAAGATCGATTTTATTAGCAGACTGCGTCCACTTTATAATGGCCCGAACGGCTGTCGAACTAGTAGTGCGCAATTTCGATTTTTTTAAAACATGAAATAGAGTCAAATGTTGAATCGAATTCAGAACACTTAGTCAAGTTAGAAGTCACTAAATTGTCATTTAAATTGCAACAAATACACCGCTTTATTGCATCAAGCATAAACGATACTCTATATAATAATGTACAACAAGTCTTTTATAGTCGCTGTTTTCCTACATTATTTTAATATGCTGTAAAGTGGCCAAACGCATTACGCAGTCTAATCGCAGTCACGAATTGAGACAACAGCCGCGTTCCATACATTCTGTATTTTTCTTCCGCAATACATCGTCTCGATAGATCGTAATCTACTATTGTGTTTCATAAAAAAACCTAATGTAATTTTTTTTCTAACACATAACGCCCTATTGCCTTCTAGGATGTGGTTAACCTGTTGTATAAATTTAAATTATGGAGAAATAGCTCAACCGAAAATAATTAAAATATCACGATAATCCCATTACAAGAGCATACGTCTAAAATAAAAGTGTATTTGTGAATATTATTATAAAAGTTTTTAATAAGAAAAATATAAGGAGTCCTCCGAAGCAAGTTTAATATAATCCGAAGTGGGTGATAAGGAGGTACATTTCAAACGAAATGAATTCCGGTGTCGGTCTAGAGTTTTACCATAATGAAATTCTTTAAATATCACGCTCTCGAGAGGATTAAAATTTATACTCGTATAATTGCGCGTGCGGTTTGTGCGTCAGACACGTCCCTACCCAAGTGTAAGTTTACGCTAAGCAAAGATTAATAGGAACGTGCAAATATTTAAAATATATCTATAGATTGACATTAATGTCTAAATTTAAAAAATCTTTGGACGCATCTTCAAACAAAAACACACACTTATGTGTAAAAGCGGTGTACTAAATTGAATTGAGCATTTCACGCTTGTGCTTATTAATTTTAATCAACTACGTTTTTTCAGAAATGGCTTATAATAAATAAAGTATTTTTATGTCTGTAAATTTTTATTTAAGTAGATACACACGTGACTAAATGAAACGTAGAAAGTAAATAAAATATTTTTCTTATTACTAACATCTTGTATTCGACTATTGCAATAGATTCTTCGATAGCAATGATATAAAAGCAATAAAATAGTGTTACGATGATACGGAGAAATTCTATTTTATTTCATTCGATATTGTACTCTCACTTTCTTCAATACAAAACATATTAAATACGGCATCCTCGTTTCATATTTTCGTTACGGGTAAACAGTAAATATAGAAATACTGATTTTCAGACTGAGATTGACAAGATAGTTTTTGGACAAACAAACATTTAAATAAAATGTTTCAATGGCAAATACAATAAAGTTGTGTATCTATATACAAATATACATCTTTTTCAAAAAAGCCACGCTAGCCAATATTCTGGTTCCGAACGTAGAAACCAAATCAAACAACCGTAAAGCTATATTCTGTACCAATGGTTTGCTTTTGAATATATTAAAATGGAACTTAATAACTGATACTGTTATTTGCAGCGATAAAACTAGGTAGTGTTCAAATATTTCCCGACATAACGAAACATAGAACAGGGCCGTATTTGTTTAAAATGTTTAAAACGTTCATGGCCGGTCGAGTAACTGTACCGCGTATTAATCGGGCGGGGCACGTTCGCTTTACAACCTGTCGTGCAAATATTTATCCACATCGGATTTACGTGTTAACCGCTCGGAATCGTAATCAGCTCTGATTGGATCCGATGCTTGGGAGGCTAATCATTACGCTTTGTCCTAAACGCTCCTAAGCCTGTGGCTATGTCGTTAATCGTATGTTATGTTGCGTTATGATAACTTAGTGATGATGACCGAACAATATGGATAGTTCCCGTATTATAAAAGCTTTACATATACTTATATTATAGACTTATAGAGGTACAATAATGTATATGTCAGTAAGTCTATTCGTATGCAGTAATATGTGAAGCTACTGATCAAATAAAAAAAACTTATGTGTTAAAATTTTCGTTTTTTGAGAAAGATTATATTGTAGTTTACACCATGCAAGTTATAGGAGCAAAGCAGTTACATTAACGCGAGTGACGCCGAGAGGGACAGCTAGTAACAATATAAATGTTGCTGTGCTTTTATACTCGTATGTAGTTTAGGTATTTTCAGCGGCGCGACGAACGCGTGACATACGATAACCAATTTGTTTTAGCTAACAATAAATGTATTAAATTGAAAACTAACATAGACGGCTGTTTGCCTTGCGACTTATTGTTTTTGTATCAACGTACACCGTGCGTATGGAATATGGACGTGTAAAAAATCTATTGTCTTATTTTCATTAAGTACATAAAAGGAAAGTTATTATTTTTTAATCAATTTGAGAAATTTCGTTCACAGGAAAAAAATCTTTTTATAATTTCTCAAACGTCTCACATTTCATAACGTTAAATTGAGTTATTTGATAATTATACTTTGATTATATTATAATTATATTGTCTGATGTCATATCAAGTATTTTCATATTTTTAGGATTTTACTTTTTACATATATTTATCGCTTAAGATAACTCATAGTCTCGTATAATACTCACAATAGTATATTATTATTTATTACTCAAATACACAGCGCTATGAGTATGTAAAACTGTAAAAGTACAGCCTTGTTAGCGTCTGTTTTTTGTGTTCAGTTATATTAATGTCACTAAATTTAATCACGTTTTTTCGGAATCTAATGTAATTAAGTCGTTTTTTTTCAATCATTTCTTTTCACTTTTGCCTCAAGTAATGAATGTTGTCTAATAATATTGAAAGTCTATAAAATCAAATAAGAGTGGTTTTCTCCAGACGTTAAAAAGTTTTCAATGCAGCAAGAAAGTAATAAGTGACTAACCGATAATATAATTTGATTAGAAAGTCTTTCGGTCGGCAGCGATATCTTGGCCTTTCGTCTTAAGTTAAATTTTAGTACGTCTAGAGTTTCAAGCGATATTTTCAACGGCAATATAAGTTGGAATTTTCTATACGAGTATTTGTCACGGATACCGCAGTTTGAGTTTGCACACGACGACATGACTCTGCGCTGTCGAAATACAGTCGCTGGACAAAAATTATTCCAAGTGCCTCATTTGGTAATCATTATTTCTGTTTACCATTTAATCCTTCATAAAATTAAAACGTTTGTTTTATGTGCTTACAGTTGCAAAGTTACGTTTTAGAAGTCATGCGGCAGAGCGGGTGCGTTTGTGTGTCGAGTGGTTGCCACACTTCAAAAGTCGCCGTGGGTGATCTCCCAAAGGTGTATGTTGAAAGGAATAAAATTCACATTGAGCCGAGGATAAACAAGGCTTACGATCCACCGAAGCGTATTGCGATAAATTCGTTAGCATTCCGTTACAGCCCATAATACGATTCTAATACGGTGTTTTTTTATGAATTTTTATGTTATTCCGCTTTTAAGGAAAAAAAAATCCTTAAATCCTTAAATCGGCGTGTGAAGTAAGTGGCATAACTTAAATTACATTAATTTATTTTATTTACACAAAATTTTATTAAACTTGGTCTCCGCGGATTTGTAGTTACAACTTTGTGGATGTTTAGTAAGCATTTACTTATTCTGAAATCATTTTTTATGAACATATCTAAAAATCTAAATGAAATACTCAACTTATATAGTCTTAGGCACTTCTGATTTTTTAAAACAAAAATCAGAAATTACTTACATTTCTCAAAAGCTATCATCGATTAAGAATATAAATTCTACCGAGAGGAACCGACAAAAACCTCCACGTTTACTTGGAAAGGGGGCCTAAGGTATGTCACAAAGGTGTTTTGTATAATTCCGATTTCGCGGTGATGTCTGCCTACTTGGTATTTCACTTAGAAAACATTGCGGAACAATGGGCGAAATGGAATTGTTTTAAAACGAACCATCGATACTTGTCGACGCGAATGCGAATAGAAACTTCAGCCATTGTGTGTGAAGACTGATGATTGAAATTCCTATTAGAAAAGACCATCGAGTTGCCCATTTTCATTAACATTTAGAAATTTAACGTTTTGCTCTATGTTAGAGCTTACTCTTGTTACTAAATCGAAATGAACATTATCTTTCAAATATCTCCTTTCATAAATATGATAATGTTTACTTACGAATATACGCATAAATATTAAAATTTAAAACGTAATATCTTGGTAATAAAAAAAACGTTTCTTCGTAAAAGATACTTAATTTTAAGATTTCTCGACGGCACGCGGTGTCTGCCGTGTATTGCGAAGAAGCGGCTCACGTAATTTTCAGAGTCATTTAATATTACGCTTAGTAAATTAAAAAGAGATATGTAGAACATATATTTACATTACAAAATGAATTTATATTATTGTAATTATTTACGTTTCAGTAAAAGCGGGCTTTTAATAAAGGAATGTAATACGAATCGACTGATCTTTCTCTGTTTGCGTTGAGACAGCGAGCATCGAGAGGAGAAATACGACGCCCTTTTGTCTTGGTGCGTAATTAAGAAAATATTTCGTGTGGAGTGACTAATTTCTGTTCGTTCGGGAACGGGAGCTGAGCGAACCGTGATAGTACAGAATGTTGGCAATTATATAAACGACAATCAACAGCACAACGTCAGAACAAAGACGTCAGAAGGGAAAGTCGAGTAACGCAATTATACAGATATGCCGCGTTAACGCCATGCAATATGACGGATTACACGCCGCAGACGAAACGCCGCGTTTGCGTTTCGTGAATGTGACAGAATTATTGTTTTAAAGACATTGTCAGTATTTTATTAACAGCTCAATAAATAATAAAACTAAATGGCTGATACGAGCAATTAATTCTGAAGGTTGTTTAAAATGTTCTAAACTAAAATACATCAGTTAATAATTTATTACTATTTTCATTTTCTAAAAGCTACTTCGTATCTGATTATTCATCATTTTTTACCATCAGTAAACTTGTTTTTATTAGAGATTCCGATCGAAAGCCAGATATGATAAAATCTTGTTTGAATTTTATTACGAATATAAACTAAATTTCTTTTACGAAAGTACTGAGAATTTATTATGTTAATATACAAGATGTGCGTACTTATACTAAGAAAAACGGTTTTTCTTTTCTTTTACACACAAAAATGAACACAATGCTTGTATTCCAATAAGGTATCGGTATATATTTAGGTAATATTTTTTTGTATTACACAGGTATAATGAAAGCATTAAAAGATTTAGGTATAAAAATTAATTAAAGCAACAACAGGAAGTATATATTGAAAACAATAAACTTACGATGTTTAACAAGAAAAGGACATTATTATTCTATTTTCGAATTATCACGAAAACACGTGATACAAAATGAGATGAAATAGAATCCTCGCCGGCGGCGCTTGAGGAGTGACAACTCGATGAATCTTAATTCTTAATACAGAAACTTGATGATTTTATTTTACGATATTTTTTTTGTAATCATTTTACGAAAAAATGTCATCTAACATTCATTGTAGAACGTATTCTGAGGTCCTCTAAAAAACGCAACCCCAAATGTAACTTTTCAATGGACTACTGAGAATTTTGACCTTATCATTACTCTGTATTTAAATTACATTTTATTTTCACTGACTAAACGAATTCTTTTGAGACGGAAAAAAAAGCAATATAAATTTATCTCACAAAAAAGCTACGCAAAAACGCTCTTTTGTCGCGTCCTTTTCTGAACATCTCTTAACAGCAGTAATAAGCATTAATGTAATTTGCGCAAATATGAAAATGGCGGAATTTGCTCTTATTAGTTTCGAGCCCCAGTTGTGTCACGTCACAATGTTACCCCTTATACGAGTTTATTTATACCGTTGTGATTTTATTTCGTTACAGCGAAAATATTGACAATTGTCATATACAGAAGCTGGTAGATAACGCGCAATGTTCGCTTCATAATTTTTTATGTCGATACGTATTATTACTGCGTGTGCTTCGATAAAGTTATGATGTTCAAAATACGATATACATATTTTAACATACATAAAGCTAGTTGTAGGTTTAGTTCTTAATTGTGTTTTAAAATACTATTGCAATATTGCGACAATGAAAAAGTAGAATGTTGCAGCAAATAGTAATTTATTTTGCTACTTATATTTAAGTATATCTATTGTGAAATTATTCGGCGAAATTTGAAACGTCTATCGTACGTAAAATTTTAATATGTTAAATAATATGAACATGAACCTTCTTTTCACCTCTGTAATATTAATAAAGACCGTAATAATATTATTTTTGTAATTGGTAGTACGAGGCGAGAAATATTTAATATCCGTGAATAAAATGAAAAGAGAAATGACTTATTTTTAATTCGCAACAAACTGTGCTTGTTATAAGAACATTAATTAAAATTTACGCATTATGTTAAAAGCTTAGTTTTACGTTTTAATAATAAATGACACAAAATATAACCAGAGAGACAGCAGCGCCTCATTAAAATGATTCTCCATAAGTTATGAAACTACACTTAAATTTCGAAACTACGCCCGGAGCTCATGAAAGCCTAACAAAAGGTCTCTAGTTTGCTTCCCGGAAAATCACTTTTTTCGCTTTTCGTAAATAACTAAAATAAAAGGGAAACAGCGATGTTTATTGTTATCCTACAAAAGAGCCTGTTGCGATAGGCTGCCGGTTATAAAATGAATTTATATTTTTATTTTTTACCGCAACGTGGTAAGATCGGTCGCGATTCTTTTATTATTTTGTTCTCTTCCACAGTATTATTTTACTCGGGTTACAGCCGGTCAGCCTATATACGTCGCCGACCTTTGACCTTTTAAAAATACCTAAACTTCACGAGTAATTTATGCCTAAGCGGTATAATAAAAACAAACATTTTAGCCTCCATCCTACGCCTACAATATAATTAAAATAATTTGCTTAAAGAATAATGGCGACGTGCTCCTTTTATATTTTATCGCGAATTAAGAAATTAGACAACAGAACTATTAGTATTTGCTTCGTGTACGTAGCTATAATTTTAACGAAGAAATAATTCTGAACGAAGTATTCAATTTCCAACTTCATCTATATTTGTTGCACATAATATTTTGCCATATCAAACTTACGAAGCAATAAATAAAACAGACAGGACAAATTGGCCTCTTCAGGTATAAGTTTGCTCAACTTAATCTACCTCAATAAAGAATACTGGCAACAAATCTTGCAAACTTTTACCATTCTCCTAGACGGGCTGCTATCAGGGAATCGTCGGACAGTTGCGTTCGATAGCGTTCGTACAAACACACATCCGAATAGAGACTAGAAATAAGTTTCCAGGCTACGTGTTGTCACTTTTGTTGGTTGTGTGCCAATCACGTCCGGCCCCGACCGGTAATTTTCCCAATCACATCGACTCCGAATGCCTAGCGTTTACTTTTATTCAGTTTAAGCGGAACGGGAAGCTACGAACACGACGAAGTGGAAGAGCTCTTTTTAAAAACGTTTTGCTGAAATTTGTATTGGAACTGGAAGTAAATATGAAACTCGAGTTTAGAATTTTTTGAAAACAATTTGAGTCTAAAACTGTAACTAAAAAATGGCACATTATATAAGTTGGTAGCGAATAGCATTTTGTTATATAAATTGTTAACTTCGTCGCAAATAAAGCAACGTTAAGTAGTGATAACATTGGAATTTAATTCTAATTTCATTTTATTCAAATTTATTAATGAGTTCATAATTCCGAACGTGTAAATATATAACGTAAAATTATGTATCGTGATAAAATAGGATGAATTATTCATAATTTACAAACAGAACGGCCACAAGAAAATATGTCGCCAGCTACGAAAAATCGTTAACAAAATGTTCCATCGTTGTGTTTTAATTTTTTATTTTCGCAACAATTCAACGGCCGCCACTCGAGTGTCCTAATAACTGTCATACAGATTTAATATCACATATTCCATTTTGTACGGGCTCCACCGCGAGGCAATTTCCTTCCTTAAATTGTATTTGGACGAATACGCGTCAACTAAATACATATGCGACCCAAACGACAAATTTTATTTATATCTTCCTCTCTTACGTACAGTCCAATGACTTCCTATTTTGTGACAACAATAGATAGCATGAAATATTTATTCTTTCCTTCGTTTTCATTAAATGGAACACAGATAAAAAATCAATATGAAGCATAAAATAAATTTATGGCTATCAATACGACGAATGTAGTTTTCATTAAAATAGTTCAATAAATGTAGTCGTAAAAGCATAAAGAAGGAATCAATATTTTAATGAGCTCGTTATGAGGACTTGCAAATAAATGCAGACGACTTAAGAACCATTCTTCAGAGGCCTTTGAAATGTAGTTGTATAGCGCTCAAGCAGTCTCAAGCATAGCTAAATTAAATTAAATGTTATTTATCTCGCAAATTGAATTGAAGGCTGTATGGCACATCAGCTTTCAGCTTGTGCTAAAAGTGTTTAATTACTTCCGACTTATTAGACTATAAAGGCATACTTATTCTTTTATACTTATTTAATATATTATGCAGATATTTTCTTGTTATATCATCTTCATTAGACATTTGGGTCACTTTCACTATTTTACTATAAACTAAGAGAGCAATTGTGGTGAATTTTTCTTAGAAATTACCATAAATAAATCTTAATCCAATGAACCGGTATATTACGACTTAGAATTGCGTACCAAGGATGCCGCAATACTCACGTTACGTGTGACTAGTTTTTATTACTTTTTAGGGAATCAGCACCAAAAATATATATTCTGTGGTAATTCCAATTATAAGCAGCCTTGGAAGATGATATTGATCGACAGACGAAGGTACTGACAGACGAAATGGAAAAAGCTCAAGTAGGGGCCTAATAATGTGGCACATTTTTCCAGAACTTTAAATACGATTTCCATTAGCTACAGTAGCTATTATTTTTTTTAATTAATAACTTTTTTGCAATTGTTATACAATTGTCTACATTGGTAAAAAAAGTAAAGCAGTACATCTCTACATCTTCTAACCAACTCTAACAAGGTATCATAGTTTTCACCTTTATGGAGCTTGTACGTTACTGTTTGGCAATCGGCGGTAACTGGCGTTACCGGCCAGTCCAACTCGTTTGACATCGAGTGCACACTGGTTCCGCACAATAATGACCACACCGGAAACACTCGTTTGAATTTTAAAAGCACTTTCTGGTCGTTTAGAACCGCTTAGATCAGATATACATATTCAGTTTTCCTACTTTCGCTCCAGTTATATAAGTCACCGTCAATGATTTCCATAAATGTCCAATCGAAAAAGTAGATATTAGAATGTTAAGTTTGAAATATTTATTGCTAGCAATATTTATCTTCAGCGACATTTATCTTTGAAGAACGATTTCTAACGCACAATACGTGATTTATTTTTTATGTTAATTCAATGTGAATATTTTATAAAATTAAACCACGATGGTTATGTAAAAATTGAACACCCTTAAAACTTTTAAGTAAACGTCTTGAGAGATTTTTAAACATGCAATTTAACTTGATAGAGACGAGGCAAGTTAAGGCACGAGATATTTAAATTCAAACCATCAGTCGAGTCAGCGCGGTCGTTTTATCAAATAAATAGGATCCACTCGAAATTTTCATTACATCTTCACTCGGGTGCACGGAATATGTTACTTAAATATAATGTAATGCCAAACGTGACTTGAATCAATTACGTTAACAGAGAGCAGCCTTAATGATATGACAAAGTTATCGCAAAACAATTTTTTGTAAAGTACTTAACTTATTAGTCAATCACACTTGAATGAAGTTCAAGTTTTATGTGTTCTACATATATCAATTTCTTTAAGTGATTATCAAATCCAATACGTCTTCAGTTTAGTAGCTTTTTTTTTGTTTAACCGTAAATATATATTACAAAAATACCTAGACTCAAGTTATAAAAAGGTTACAACTGAGTAGAACCAAAATTATTACTACATTGAAACCTCTTTCATAGAGGAAAAACGGTTAAGCTCTTCTTTCAGCAACTTTATAAAATTTGCCAACCCTAAGCTTGCTAAACTTGCTAATAAAAATGTACACTTTAAATATTTTGTTGTAAATCAACATCTCACGATAAAGTGCGCTATGATGTTTATATTTTTTCGTAAAGAATTAATCTTCATTACACGTCTTGAAAATGATAATATCCTTGCCTGCGACAATTGATCACTTATTGCAACATTTCGTGTGAGAGATAATATCTTTAGTGGAAATAGGGTAACTTTGATTGATGTGGCGGAACTAAATATAGCGACGCTAAAACAAACCGGAGTGAAATGTAACAACTTGTGAGGCTTTTAAGGTAATGCTTTACGATAATATTATTATAATAAAAGCTAAATTTTTCTTGTAACGTTCTTTATAAATAGAAGGCAATTTTGAAATTAATCAATGTTTATCGTTAATCTCCCTTAGGCTTTTTATTTTCATTTGTTCTGGAATTTCCAAATTGCATTGTTTTTTCCAAAACAAAATTAAAGATGTACCACATTCGGGCTTAAAATAATTTACATAATATTTTTTTATCAAAAAATAACAAACTATATTATAGTAATAAGTTTTCGAATTGAAATAAATTTGAATATAATAAACACACCTACACCTACTATTCTTTAATGGCTAAGCCTCCAACAATTATTAAGTTGTGTAAAGAAGCCAGTTTTCCAGCCGAATTGCAAATAGTCCATGTCAAGTGTTGAACCAGTGAGCACCGTAGTCTCCCAGGGGAACTTGGCCATTCTTATTCAAATAAGTGCGGGCACCGATTCGACCGAGCGCCGTGACTGTACCGGCTAGATAGGACCCACATAAGAGCATTGAATTACGTAATTTCACTGATTATTTTAGAAGAAAACGTTACGAATTTTGCTAAATTTTCTGGTTATTAAGTAAGATAATATTCGTAAATAGTCGTCATATTGACACGGAATAAATAAAAAAAGAGAAATGTTTACATAAAATAAAACAGTGTTTATTAGAAGTATCAAACTTGAATGTGAGTGGGTGCGTGGTTGACATAACAATGATGCAACGGATTTGAGTGGCATTCAGAATGTAGTGAAGTCACATTACACACAAAAAGCAAAGAGGCCGTCAATCCAAAACCTTCGAACTATTAATAACCGTGATTTGTGTTGTTATAGATATTTTATGGACTCTTTCGAACAGTATTTGCGTTTTGTCAACTGATTCGTTCAATTCGCTTACCTCGCGTTAAATGGCTCACATAAAAAAATAAGACCCTTGACAAGTACCTACTAATATGTTTTGTTTATACCATCTATCAAATCATAGTCAATTATCTGAAAGACTCCCACAACTCGTTTCATGTACTCCAACCACCTACGCACGTTATGTAGATTGCTTCTCGCGAATCGGCCTGAATCGGTCTGATAGCGCGCCATCACGGAGCAACCGTTTGTTTTAGCATTTTCATTTCCACGCCCTCGTAACGTATTAGAATTGGGTTGATATGGCGAGGAAAAGGTAAAAATAATAATAATCTACAATACGTTTAGGATTCCTAAAACTGACACCGGTCAACAATTTCCATTTCTAGAACTGTAATATAAAATCTAGTCGTTAGACGTTAGTTCTAGTTTTGTGTGTGTCTTTCAATTTCAGTAAAATCCGTTAAGCAGTTTTTTGTGATAAAGTTATATTATAACATAAATTTAAAAAATAAAAATTACTATGCGTTTTTAACGGAAAAGAATTAACTAACAACTTTTTTTGTATGCATTGAGGAAATAAGAAAAATCATACTGAACACAATAACATGGATAATCGAGGGTATAAAACCGAATTGTAATATCGTAGAGTGAACGTGTATTTCTGCTTACGATGGTTAGAAATCACGCAATGATCCGCGCGAACACTGAGAACAAACAGACAGAGCGTAATGACGAAAATTTACATTAGGCTGGCTTAATGTCGCGAGGCAATCTCATTCGGGCAAGGAAACTGGGTAAACGGCGACCAGCAAACTTTGACCTGCGCAAAACACGTTTTTCACTAATCCCACACCATTGACATAGCTCTTTCTATGTGGTTGTGTAAAGCAAGTTGCGATGCCGTGCATGATATCGCAACAAAGACAAATGTGCCGCATATCTCGAAGGCATTGTCGCAACCTTGACATTCTTATTTGCAAAATGTTTTTTTGATGCGCAAGCTCTGTGATTTAAAAATACGCAGTCTAAATAAATTCTGAGCTATAAAATCATTTCCAGTTTATGTTAATGCTATATTTGTATGCATCAACTTCGTAAAGATTCGTTTGAATTAAAAAAAAACGTTATTAAGGTCAATTATACGATTATAACCCACAAAAATAACCCGTCGCTGTTGTGTTAACCATTATTATACTTAAATGTTAATTGAAAACTGAAAACTATTTTTAAAAGAAAGCTATCATTTTCGAAATAAAACTCTCACTCTCTATTAACAATCAATTGCTATACTACGATGTGACTAAATTAAGTAAATATCAGAGGATTTCATACGAGAAAATTAAATGCAAAATTACGTTCTCAAAGATATTAAAATTTAATAAACCTACAAAATTTCCCTTTTCATTGTATCTAGCAAAACATTTAACGTTTTGTTTCATTTAAGAGGCTCTGTGTAATTTATGGAGGCGTAATATATTTGGCCAGTAGGTATTATTGGAATAATGGTCTTGGGGATAATAAATACTCTATTAGAAATTATGTTTGATGCAACTATGTTTCGAAATTACGCATCTATTTGCTAATTAGCTATGGGAAAGTAACTATTAAGTTGGAATATATTAAGCACAATATGTTTAGCTTTATAGGTACTTAATTTATACTTAACAACACTTCTTATTAATAATATTTATAAGACAAAAGGCGTAAATCTTATCTTTCTCATTTTAATTTTAAGTGTAAGGGATTGTTATCTATAAATGCAATTAAATTTAGGATCCTGAATCTGTTTTCGAATTTAGAAAAATTAGTTGTTTTAATGAAATTCATCTCAAAACTAATTGTGACATTTTAAGCATTCATTTTCTTTCTTTATACGAAAGTAAAAGATAAATGAAAAAATACATTAATCAAGGAAGCACTTTAGTAGGCATCTGGCAATAGTCCAGACAAGGCAGAATTATATACTTATTTCGCTTCGTACACCCAATATAGCCTAATGCGTTCAAGTTAGGTTAACGTACTTGGAGAAAAATAAAAATAATGTTTCACTTCTTACTGTTGTGTTTTTCGAAACCTATATTACACTTAAGTTTTTGTTTACTTATCACTTGTAACACTTAAGTATACTGTAGTTTAATCATAATTTCTTCGTTATTAATGACTTTTCCACGCCCATTTCATATAAAGTACTAAACACAAAAAAATACGTACAATTGTTTGTTACACTTTCCTTTAAAACCGCCATTGCAAGCTATAAAGACTCTATCTTATGAGAAAAAATAATTTTAAAATCGTTATTTGCAGACATAATTTTACCTAGCAAAGTTAGTTATAATAAACTATGAAATCACTTAGATATCAAGATCACTGCAAAAAAGTGGTGAAGATTTAATCATCACCATGTTATACAACCTTAATCGTCATGATTATTTTATAAAGACATTTTTATAACAAATTGGATTACACGATAATACGTTTAATAGGATAACAAAACTGTAATTAACACATGTCAATAGTCACCTATCGTTCTTAACCCAGTTCACGAGGGTTGTATATAAGTTCGTTACATCTAGAAACCATGCAAGTGCTAACGTAATATGAAAACGCTAATCCATATGAACAGGCGAGGAATGGCAAATTGACCATGAATTCGGATTATTCAATTAGGCACATGACACAAAACCTAGTTTCGTGCTTGGAAATTGTATTACTTAATTTAATTTCTGCGTGTGTGAAATGTGAGCAGTTTTATAATATTATGTTTTATATATTTTTTTCTGTAATAATTAATGGAGGGTTTTATAAATTTAACATGGAATAATTTATTTTATTATATAAATTCATCAAACAAGGCTTATCGAAATTGTTTATTTATAAAAATAGATTAAAGGATTATCAATAAAATAAAACGCAAAAAATTAAAATACGAGTTGTAACAAACTAAATGAATTTAAATGACATCTTGTATAAAGTTTATCGACATTAATAATATTCAGACCGACTCTGCCGTAATAAATTCACAGAATATATACCTATACCTACATCTTTATTTCTAGAATTTTCGAGAAGAATGACTACATAAAAAGTACATAAAAAGGAATAAGTAATAAAATTATTTCCATGTATATATCAAAACCGTCATATTTTATAGATGATCCTGTCAAAGTAGCACAATGAAATCGTTACCCGTACCTACAATATTGCCTCAGCGGTAATAACGCGGTAGTAAAACGTTTTCTTCGTCTTATTATTCATATTTTCGTGATGACAATATTGCATTAAAATTAATATTACTACGAAAACCTCTCTTATCTTTAAATTTGTTTTATTTTAATTATTATAATTATCAATTGGTAATTGATACTCAGTAGTTACTTGTTATTATTGAATGGCTTTAACAGTAAAAGTCTGTACTATAGTTACTGCTACTTATAGTAAAAAACAAATGTTATTAATTACGATTTATGTGTTTGCTTTAGGTATACATTATTTTCTTTAAAAATTAATTATTAAAAATAAACAATATTCACATTAGCTTTGAGTTAAAAACATTAATAAAAAGAACAAAAATTTAACTTAAAGAGTGAATATTTACAAAAAAAAAACAAAATAATAATAAATAATAATATGTATAATACGACTATAAAAAGGCTTTTTTATAAAATAAAAAATTACAATTTACACAAACAAATTTAAAGACAGCCTATAGGTACCTACACATTAATTAAATCAACCTACACTTCTCTGAAAGTAAAACTCAAATGTACTTATTGAAATGTAGTCTTTCGTATTTCATTATTATTTAAGTTAAAATTTACAAAGTAAGAATATGGTCACAATCAACAGTCCAAAATACGATACGTTTACCTCATCGAAATTTCACCAGAACAAAACCACATGAACAGCTTGTTCATAAAGAAACCGGATAAGTTAAAAAGGCTCGATAGCCATAACATATTCTTCATCGGCGAAAACAATCGTCGAAATCTCTGACCCGAGCGAGGTATGCGATAAACATACATATTTATAACATTAAATAAAATGAGTTAGAGAAATCTCGTCTCCTCACTTTGTTTTCTTGACCGCCTGACCTTGACATTTGTAAGGCAGGTGGAGATCCGCTTAAGGCTCTATATACTGGTGTTTTCACTTTCTTAACCACCTTAAAGGTCATAAGAGAAATACAATTTAAAATAATTGTTTTTTTACCTTCCTCTTTAATTTATGTTCCATCGTGCTATGATAATTTATAATAATACAGGTGAGTAAAACCTATAAATACCGCAGTAATTGTATATTTAAAATAAAATATTCCTCATTTATTCATGTTTACTACGTCGAGCGATGAATATCAAGATATATTATTACCGCGGCGCGGTTATGTCGTTATATATATATTATTTTTTATATCACATTAAAATAATCAAAATGCGTATCAATTCAATACATTAATAATAATGTATATAGGTATAACGCTTCACACCTAACTTCACGATCATCTTTCTCGATCTTTCGTTATCATATACATGTATGTATATTAGTATAAGTATAGATTAATCAAACCGCAAATCCGCGATTGATTATTATTTTTAAAAGGCAATAACATCAACCGCATCGGATTCCAGATTCATAAATAAGCATAATTTTTTTTAAATAATATTCTAGATTGAATATAACAAGCTTATTTACCAAAACTTTAACAAACACTAAATAGTAAATATCGATGATAACTTGGCACAGTGGTCATTGCAGCGCACCGCAACCCAAAGCTTGAGCATTCTATCCCCGTTCGTGGCAAATATTTGTATAAAGCCTACAGATGCTCCTATTGGTCTGAGAGTTCTTGTTATATAATAGATTTCTCGATATTTCTCGTCATTTTATTGTTACCGTAAAATATGAAACGCTTATTATTTCTAATAAAATGAATTTAATTACAAAAACTAGTTTTTATAAAGCAAATACCTACTTTGCCGGCTCTAAAGCTAGTGGTCTATAATTTTATAAGTTTATTTTCCTCTCAATAAGGCCACCGTTCCGGCCTTTATCCCTTTCTCTCGATATGATAATAACCTGTATTAGAAATCAGGGATAGCTGGTCGACGAGGACAAGTAATTTATCTAAATAGAACATACTTTTTTAATTACACGAGTTGCTCTTGTAAGCTTATAATCTTGAACTAGTTTAATAATTGCAATTCTATATGTTGTAATACATAAAGTAAGTGTTTAAAAAGGAAAAGATATGAATGTACCAAAAAGTTGGACATATATGGTCATTACATTTTAAGCTAACTTTAAACAACCGCGAAAGTTTCAAAACTAATTTTTACGTAAAAGTTTCCGACGAACATAATACACTTAGTTGACAGTATTTATCACCTTAGTGCTAAAACTTACATCTATGTTAAAATGAAAAGTTCTTACCTTGTATATGCCATCGACGAGTTTCGTGAGTTCCTCCGTCTCCATTGTGAACGAATGTTAGTAAACTGATTACAAAAACAGTGAAGTCACACTTGGTAATTCATCAGGATAAAGTTTTCACACGAAAAACGATTTTAACATTATCAGCACAGAATTCACATTTCAATACACTAAAATCTTCAATGACTTTGCTCACTGTACACTTAAGAAAACACGGTTCCTGAGGACATCTGGAACGAGAAAAAAACATTATGAGGATTGTATTAACATCACCAACACAAAAGTAACATATTATGGAATACAAAAGTGAAATTCTAAAAAGCCGTTTATTTATTTATATATATTCTCTATTTTATGTATTAAAAATACATATAATATTATTTTAAATTTAACGGTTACCAAAAAATGAGAGAGTTATACAATATCCGGAAACAATTTCGTAATGTATGATTTTTTCTTAAAACTTTGCAAAGTGTAGAAAAGGTGTTAAAAGTTATAAGTAAATATTTTTCACACCTCCGTCGTGTGTGATATCGCGACGTGCGTCTCCAGCGGAGCGAGCGAGTGGAGTCACTATCGCCTCGGCTCGTATCTCCGAGACTGTTTAGCAACACAGTGACTGGAAATGGACCGTTGATGTCTAAACCTTTGTACTGTTAGCCACCTAATTGTTTGGATTTGTTGGTATTTAGGGTGGTCATTTCGCCATCTTCGGGTCAACGACACACATACCTACGATTCGTATTTTGAGGCGTAGTTTTACAGTTACACCAATCGAGCCTCAAATCGCTTTTGTGCCTTCGATAAATCCCATTAACCTCGCAAATATTTTTCGCAAATATTATTTTAACTGATGTGGAAAAACTTTTTATTTTTGTCATCGCTATTATAATTGAAACGTACAACGTGGAATTACAATCCGAATTCGTGAGCTGCAAGTTCGTGACGTAAAATATTATTAAGCTCGTTACGAAATATTGTCAATGCCACGAGAGTAATTGGCCACATAAATGTTAGCGAGCAATTTGTGGCAAGTGTTACCTACACCGAAATCATATGAATACAATAGAGAATAGACATATTGATGCATATTCAAACACCCACTTCTCATCTCCGCGCTCATGAGAAACGATTATACGCGTAGGTGATGACGTTTCCTATTTTAGAGCATGCCGCACGTTTCACTGTTACTTTCTAAGTTTACGCAATTTATCTTTATTTTACGCAAATGCCTTGAAACGCCCAACCAAATGAGCGATGTTGGTGTAAAATTTACATAATTACGCTGGAGATGCACTTGCCTGATGCTAATCGTATGCATAGCTCGTCGCGACGCCTAAGTTCATTAAATACGAATAATAATTCACGCCCAATGTTTGGCAAGAATGAATTAGTTACAAACTTGTTGCTTAATTAAAGTTTCGCTAAAATTAAATAAAGCCTATTATATTTGTGTCAGAATTTATTAAAGTTACTCTCAAGTTTGAAATATCGTTACAATATAAATATTAAGTAACAAATACCAGTAAATATTTATGTAATAAGTAATTAAGAAAGCATTGTTTTGTAATATTATTTTCATTTCGTAAAATAACATTAGATGACGTTGAATTATAATAAAGTAATATACTGTTAAAAATATATATGCATACTATTTGATTGTCACATTTTTTAGAAGATTTAAGAAGAGGAAAAATATGAAATATATATCTTCAAAGAATCCGCAACTCCGTTTTGAACAAGAGAGATTTACGTCGGAAGCCTCCCTTCGCGAGCATGTGCGCGGGACAATCCTGAACGAGCTTCACACTTTCTTTCCCCGTCTCCCCGGGGCGTAAAGAAACAAATACTTGACTACTTATTTCAGTTCGAACTTGTTTAGTCTGGATTGAACTTGTTTTATGCAGATCTAGAATAAACTGGCTCGTAAGTAACACCCACGAATTTGCCGTGGAATCGAAACACTCCAGTATTTGAATTTTCATATTACCTAGCTTAAATCGATTCGTTCGAAAATGTCAATTCAGTTTTAAACTTTCCTAAGTTTCGAACTTTGATTGTCTTTTAAGTGGAGGAAAATTGGATTTTTATGAGTAGGTTCACAGCTTGCCGGCTATGCACATTTGGGCAAGTGTCGCTGTATCCGTGTAGTGTGACTTGGCGGAAAATGCGCAGAGCCGACAACGGCAGCGCTATTCTGCTGACGAACCTTGTTATCGTGAATGTAATATATAATGCGACTGCACACTGCGACTGAATATTCATACTCGCATTCTTGTTTCGATGCAGCGCTGCTTAGGTAAATCCGATTTACGTTGAAGATTCTAGCTACGTCGCCGGATCGATACATTCCTTTATAGCATTTGAAACATTTTAAAACAATCCTTTTATTTTGCAAATGGAGCTCTCAGTTTCGCAGAAATATACATAATAAACATTTCGTTCATACAATGCAAAATATATAAATAATTTGTCTTAACAAATAAACAATAAATTATAAATAGTAAGTTTTTTATATTTGTTGTGTTTTCATAAAAACAATACTCTTAAAATATACAACAGAGCAATGTAGCATTGTTTTGTAATAAGGGTATTTCACGATTTAAAATTATTTCGTTATAAAATCACAAACGGTAAAAAAATCTATACAATTAACAACTAAATTGGATACAGAAACAATAACATTTATTAAATAGAAATACTTTTCTATTTAACAAAGGATGCAGAATGGTCTGAATAGTCTGCTATTTTATTTAGTTATACAATAATTATATAAAAAAGTCTATAGACCTAATTGGCAAACGAGCAAGCGGCTCAGCTGGGAGACATTTCCAGAAACAGATGAGCATTAAATGGGTTTCTAATTAAAAAAAGGAATAAGCAAAGGAACGATAGGCTTTCTGTGCTCTCTTATATAATTGTTTTCTGAATAAAACTTGTCACCATTATCAGCTTCGAAGCTGATACAATATTCAAGTGTTCGCCAGACTCGATAACTTATACATCAAGCAACACATAAAGCTTAAATTTAAAATAGATGTTGCAGGTAACGTAAACAATAAGAGGCTTAGAGAAGTTCGGCTTCGAAGGCGAAGTGAAGAAGCGAACAATATCTGCACGTAAAATAAAACAGTGAGGTTAGTCTGTAGAATATATTATGTCTTGTTTTGACGCGTGGCTTCACCCGCGTGGGTACCTGTCGATTTGAGTTCATAGTATATAGTTAGGTGTACTTAATATATCAATGTATGTATAGTACATACATTGATATATTAAGTACAACTAACTATAGCACATAACTCGAGATTTTATTAAAATTTCAATGTCTGTTTCATAAAAATAGTGGGCAATCTTGGAGGTCATCTGAGCACCATTCAGAGGAGCGTGAAAAGATAACCTTACTACTTACATAATACTTTAGGAGCGAACCTTTTATAAATTCTCTTGATCTGTTTACTACAAAATTTTACTAAACCAGACAAATCTGAAAAATGTCTAAAAAATTATATCAAAATAATAATCATAATGATTATGAACAGAACCAAAAACATAGAATATTATATAAGTATAAGGGCTATGAATATAAGTAAGTTTTAAGCCGTATACTAAAATACGAGGTAGACAACTGAAACTGTCGCATGTCCGAGTATTGTGGGAATCTGTCATCTGTCAACCGCACTTGTGGACTTACCGCTAATGAGATTCCGATACACTCATGGGAAATATCCCTTAGTGTACTTGCGCATAATCCGTCAACTCTGTGACGGCCTGCGTTTCAATCATTCAATGCTTTGATCGATACTGTGTATCTTTTGTTGGCTGGTACTCGCTTTACTTAAATCGATTAAATCTTTTGTTTCAATTGTACTTTTGATGCCTAAAATTGTGAATTAGGTACATTCACAATTTTAGGCCCAGGGCATTTATGTAAGTAGACCTTTTGAAAGGGGATACAATGCTGGGCATATATTGGCAAATTAATTATATTAAACTGTTTTCATTCTATGACTACGTATCTAATTAGTACAATACGTACAGGTATACAGAACTGTACGCCGACTTCTAGGTTTTATTTTTTTTTAAATCGGTAAATTAATTTAATTTAGGAAATTACCCTAATAGTATTGACTTTCACTAAACGTATGTACACGTACTTAATGAAAAGTTAATGAAAAGTTTTTAACGAAGAACCCTACAGGCACTTGAAAATAATGATCCGTTGTGCTAATAATAAACAAAAACAAACGTAAACGCAGTCAACTTCTAATAAGTTGTCCAGGAGTCTCCAACTAGACAAACAATAAAAACTAAATTGCCTTCACCAAAGTTTGAATGGGCCCTCACACAACTGTTCCTCTATTCAGAACACTCCATAATGCGTGCAAAGGAGAAATCATTGCCTACCAGGCTACCAGTGATTGCTGTGTACCTCAGAACAAGAGACCAAAATAGAAATGATATGTGTATATTAGAACTGGCAAGTTGTTAAAAATAGTAATGGTAGATTAGGAGTCTGTATAAAAACGGTTTGGACACAACGAGTATATTATGATTTTTTAAGGAAAAAGTTTCAATTTAGTTAAACAATATAATTTAGATAAATGTGTACGTAATAATTACATTTTAATGTACATTGGAAATTGTAGGTGGTCTGAAAAATACTTATAAACTTTTAAGAATAAAATTGCAATTTAGTTAAAAATTGTATGTTAGAATACAGGTAGTAAGAAATGTAGGAACACATTTCTACACACACTACCTACACGTTGAAATTCTGTACTACCAACACACTGATACATCATTCCAATAACACATTATAATATAAAAGAACGAGGCTTATAAAGTAATCATCACTGTCGCAACAGGGTATGTGGTAAATACACATTTATTATTTTTTATGTTTCAATTTATCTCATGACATGTCGACGTCGAAGGTAATATTATTCGGGTAACTAATAATATGTGATTCTTGGGCTTCTGTGCTCCATATTAAAATGACTGAAAAATATGAAAAAGACCTCAGCTTTTAAAGATTTCTTTTACCGTTATTTTCAATGGTAACCATTTTATAATGCTTATTTAGGTATACAAGGAATGGGCTATCTCATGGCATGTGGTTGTCTGAAAAAGGCTATTAATTTCGAAACAAAGAACAAACATGGAAATCTACAATAAGCTCTTACCGTTCAAAAAATTTTTGTTTGAAAAAAGAAAACAAAAACGATGTAAAAATTCTCTGTTTCGAGATTGTTACATGTTCTGTGTTTCCCTAAATAGCGACGCGTGCCGGTGACAACCGAAATTGTATAACTGCAATACACACTCTTGCTTTTATTACGAGAAAGTGGTTACGATCGAGCGGTTGCCCTTTCATTACACACTTACACTCCGTACGGATACGTGTTCATAGCAGGCTGTACTACGTTTTATTGAAGAATATTTTTAAAAATTTTTAAATTTAAAGTATTTTAATAAACAAAGAATAAAAAATGCCGATCAAAAGAAATTCATAAAAATGCACGTGCCGCGCGTGATTTTATCACTGTTTACTTATGTTTTTTACTTCGTTCCTGTGGATCATAGCGTGACATAGAGTCCATAGCGACCGTCAATAAATTTGTTATCTAACGCAAAAATTATAAATTTAATAAGTACGATTCAACAAACAAACACTTCAGCTTAATAAATATAGTCATTTGACATAGGTATATAAGTGCGGAATAGAGATAAATATCACAATTATTTTACAATCATTATTATCATTATAAATTATTCTTCTTATAAATACTTGCATACAAAATATAATATCACGCGTCACTCCCGAGGGTGTTACAAGTATTGTGCAAATATCTTATTATACGGGCAGAGGGTAGGGGCGTCTTTTGTGACATTTGCTTCTACGGCGGTAATCCATGCGATTCCTTAGACGCTATTACTGCTATGACAACAAAGACGAACATTGTGCGGACCCCAAGCTTCGTACATTTCAATACGAATCCGTTTCTTAAAGAAGATGAACGAATAAAACGCCTTTGTGCTTTCTAATATAGGTACAAGATAAACTAAAGTAATGGCCTATTTCGACTGTGGGAAAAATAAAAAGCCTAATACAGCGAAAACATCTGGAACCTATATTTTGTCCGCCTAACAATAACATATTTATTTCAATGGGCTTTTTAAGATTTCATCGGCCAGGAATGCTGTTACAAAGGTCACTGTTGGATTGGAGCGTTATACCAGTACAGAGTTTGCTAAACTTGTAAGTTCTTTCAAACTGTTGTAGTTAAGTTCTTTTTGATTATATTTAGAGTTGTTTACTTCTGTACAAAATATGATAATTAGCTTAGTCAATAATATTTTTAATCTTAAGTTTTAATATGATGATATTTCAGAGGTATCAAAATATAAATTTAGTTATTTTTTAATCAAAGTTGCGATCTTTCTTTTTGACTGGTGTTATGATTTTCGAAGTGATAAAAATATTCTCAAAAGTTAAAATATAAATCTTATTACCAATAAGTTATTTATTTTTTCATACGCATGAACTAGTTCTCATTAATGATGAAACGAAAATAACAATACGTACTTCTCTCGGAGATAAGACAAAACATTTTTATTTCTATTTCGACGTATAAAATAGCTCTCGTTAGTAGTAAGCTTTCAAATTAGTGTCATGTGAATAATGCAAGGACAGCAACTTGCGTTGTTTGTCATACGAAACAGTATATAAAGTGCTACCGGCACTTTGGTCATTAAAAAATTACAAAAAACGATCTATGGTATTTTCGAAAAAAAAGTGGCAGCTGCTGCCTCAACATAATTGGCGATACAATTTGTCATCTACCCTTAGGACATTGACTTCTATATGATAGTTTAAAAATGCACTATAAAACATATGTGAAAATGTGTAAGTACTATTAAATAATATGTTGCATGTATTATATTCTCCTAAGTAAGAAATATCACGTAATACACTCGGATCGGTGATAGGATCATTACTAACATCAAGGAAGCCAAGTTTCCATTACACATAGAGTTAATGTAAAAAAATCTTGTTTCTTCTATAAATGATACAAAAGCTAAACCCACTCGTATAAGATTAATAGTATTTCCTTAGACACGGGCCTGGGACTGGCAACATTTCCCGTTTCGTAGAAAATAAACGCAGGAAATTGAAATTGAATTGAGTGTGTTTATTTGAAAACGCTTTCTATAAGGTATATTTAATTTAATAGTACCGTTTACGTAAATTCTATTACTTTATATAAATAGGTACACGAGTGAATTCTATATTTTAAACTCATCTCAAAGGGTAAATGCTGCTGGCGTTCTTGCCACAATTCCATGCGGACATGATTTATGCAGTAATTATACCTGAGCTCTGAACTGCAAATATTTACTTATATCGGAGTTTGTGTTACCTAAATATATTATAATTAGTGTTGTTATTTTTATTTTCAATACATTAAAACATTTAAAAATTCGAGCTTTCCATTGTTTTAATCAGGTAAAATGTTTAGTCGAGTTTTTATTTTATCTACTACAAAAACACTTGTCCGAACAAAAAATTTAAAATTTCTTGTGTACTTACTCGTATATGTTTTGTAATAAAACGTATAGATCTAACTATATATTTCTAGGTAGGTATAGATAGTGTCTTGTTGCCAGACGGTCGTCGATCATAATTTGATGTTTTAGCAGACTTTTTTAACTAAAACGACACCAGCCCTCGATGTGATACGATTGCTCAATTGGCGAGAAATTGCGACGCGGTTAAGCTTGCGGAAAATTGGCGATATCGTTAATATTCACCCGAAACCGGTGGTTCACGTGGCGACTACAAATAACGAGAAGACAGCCCCCATAGATTTATGTTCTGTCGTTTTAAGTGATATATACGCCGGGCCTGAGATATCGACGGATCTCAAGTAACTGTTTACAGCCAGCCTCGGGAGATCTTAAACACGATAGTAGATAACAACGTCGATTCGTCGCGATCTGTTAATAACTGGTTCAAAAGTAGCGCTTCTAATCTCTGGCTAGCGGCTGCATTACTTTGTTCAGCATTTAAACACTGTTGCGATATAATTACGTACATAGATACGCCAACTACTATCTAATTATGTGAATCACGCAAATTAGAGCAGCGTAGGTATAGCTACTTTAAATTGATTCCATGCAAATGCGAAGTTACTATTAGATTAAAATTACATTTCATGCAACATACGAATAAGAGACAATGTTTATTTTAATTTAACTCAAAATATTGTACAGTACAGTGTAGTACGAAAATCACTAAGTATGTACTTTAAGTTTTCAAGTTTTTAAAATAACTTGAAGTTTATCACTTAAGAGTCAACGTAAGTTGAAAGTTAGATGCATCTAGTAATAAATCACGTACTGAGTGTTGCATTTATGTCGTACTTAGATTGACTTTTTTGTAAGTTATTGCGTAATTTAAAGTAACTTAGCTGAACAGGAAGTATATTTATTTGCCATAAATAAAACTGTATCTTGACAAGTCGCAGAGTGGCTCAGGTAAGTTTAAATAAGTTTTTCCTGGACAGTAAGCCGTTGAACAGGAAATTGGTGACAGAAATATTCCGGTCATGTATGAACCCCCTTGTTACGCTTGGGAAGTATAAACATTTTCTTTCCCTTCTAATTTTCACGAGGAAAAATGTACTCACAATCGCTGTATAGGTATCTAGCATAAATATAAAAAATACTAAAAAAAAGCACATTTAACCTTTTAGAAGTGTTACTTATTTTTAGTGCTTTTGTTATGTAAAAATGTGGAATCTTAGGAGTTGTGAGATTTTTTAAATAACTCGCTGCGAAAGAACGTTGCGAAGGAAAACTGCTTTAAAGATTAACATTATACATTTAAATGAGCTGTTGTTGTTCAAGAAAGAAATTGTATTTACCAAATAAAATATGACAAGTTACAAACATGGATAACACATTTAATTCCGCATTCTGTTACTAAATAGAAGCTCTAAAAGCGCCTATTAATAGGACTACCACCAGTAATAAAAAAACCTAACAAGAAATATTTTTTCCTAGCTAATTTCTATATTTTTTTCTTCTGCTAAATCTTTTCCTTACGTAATAAAATAATATTTGCGGTTGAATTAGAAAAGTACGCTGTTTGACAATTATGTTCAGACTAAATCACTCAATTATCAGAATAATAAATAGATCTTTTGGGATTTTTTGGCGTTGGTTGGGAGAAATAAAAATTATATTTCTTTCATGTTTTCTCTCCGAGTAGATACCTAAAAATTCCCGACTATCTGACAACCCTAATTATAACCCACGGCAAAACGCTACAAAGATATATTATAACTATCTCATGTGCGGAACACATCTTATCGTTGATCTCCCTTAAGGTTGTCATGTTCTAAGTCTTTTTCAGGCGAAAAATGTATGCCATTTCACGTCAATAGCTGTTGCGTGCGCGGCCTTCCTTATCTCGTAACGGCTGATGCTTACGGCTTCATTCTGAAGTGTTATACAAAATGTTGACATGTAACACTAAAATTTTACAACTTTGAATCATTTTATCCGCCACATTTTACACACCTTGAATTGGTTTCATACAAATTTCTAAGTCGATATTGTTTCCCTCCTTCTTTCCCTCCTTCTTAAGGGTATCTGTTATATAATTTGTGAAAAAATAACTGGGTTTTACCATACATACAGCTAAAATAACAAAACCAGCCAACTGTAAGTCTGGCGTGTGCGGTACGTAACCCCCAGTGCGCTAGTTCAAATCGCGTTTTGACAAAGCGCAATTTGTTCAATTTACATTTTGTTAGCATATTAATTAAATTTCTATAATTTGAAATTTATATTAAATTAAAACCGATTTGATATGATACAGACCACAGACGCGGGATAACCGTCCATCAATATTTATTGGTAGTAGCTTTAAATTAATGGTGTAATGGTGCATAAAAATTACCGCGTAATTTGATCATATGATTTTAATATTAACGTGAAAGTTGTATTATCAGATTCAACACTTTTAATGAATGTATGCCAATGATAAAGGATCGAAAAATTAACTTTGTAATGTTTAATAGAGTTAAAAAAGGCATTCATATGATTAATGTAAACATTTTAAAGATTAACGAAGTATCTGACTTATATGTAAACATATTAATATAAATTGTACGTGTCTATGTGGGTATATATATATAGAACCATTATTACCTGTATTTTTCAACTAAAAAATTAAAAGATATTAATTTATGGTGTATTCTTTTGTTCTCAGTTTTAAATAAAATGCCTTTTTATATTAAAAAGTTTTAAGATAAAATTTTATAACTAAATATTTTTATTGTTTAAAGCAAACACTAAATGGTATACAATGCCATAACATCCTGCCCTGGGATGAAAAATTATAAAAATATAAACTGCAAATGACACATGCATTAAACATGAGAAATCCTTTAGGAAAACAAAGTATCAAGTATGAAGGCGAGTTAATTGAGGGAGAAACTTGTTAAGAGTATAAAAGTTCACGACGTACCTATTTATGTGGATAAGTTTTTTCCTCATTAGAACCTCTTCCTAGCTTTAATAACGACGTGTTACAAAGAAAACACTTAGCGACCACAACAATGTATTCATATAATTTATAACTCGGAAACGTAATTTGCTTTCAGTAAGTAGGTATTACTTGAAAAAGCAAGTTGCCTACAAACATTATACTTACCGACAAACAACAAACTAAAAATTCATTAATGTATTTCAAATGGACCCGCTTTTCTAATCAAATGCAATTTGGTATAATTTATACTATTTTGATGTCACTAATGGTTTTTTCAGTAGACGCTAAGTCAATTGAGTCATTTCCCAATCCCATAAGACGTTTCACTTTCATTTATTAGCGGGAGAATGGATGGTCGGCTGCGCCTGCATTAATACTATCGGCCGGTCCTTTATATTCCCTTTTATTTTGCCTAAGCCGGTAGTGACGAGGCCCTTTGTCTTTAATCTAAGTGTCTCACTATTTATTTTCCTTACACCATTTTACTACGCTTTGTGAATGAGTTTAAGTAAACGGAATGCTTGTGAGTTTTATTGTACCTATGGTTAAAAACAATTCTACAAAGATTAATATTTATAACGATTAAGCTTATTATTATAATGTTACCAAAAAACATTAAGACCAACCGAATCTCCCGAAACGATAAAAAACCGAAACGGTTAATTTTTATATACCGTTTGAATGTAAAGCTGGAAATAACAGGATCATCCGATTAAAATAAACACCAATAACACGGGAATCGTCTGTTAACGGCGCACAAACGACTGAACAATATGTAGGCGATTGAGCGGTGCAACAAAAACGCCCTTATTTAGTCGTCGGTTAAATACCGTTTATATCCATTAAAGGCTCTTCCGACACGTAACGGGTAATCATATTCCGGGCAGGCGCGGTATAAATCATGAGCCGGGGGCCAAAAAACGCGAGTGGACTTAACTGTACACTGTTTATGGAGGCTCTATTACATGTAACACCCTGTAACCTTTGTAATACGTGTTGGTTATACGCGTTAGGACATCGATCTTCCAATTAGGATTGTAGTAACATGATCTGTTTCCATTTTTTTTTGTGTTTATATATGCTTTTTTTACATATTACGGTTCATATAATTTTAATGTAGTTACTATCATAATTATCCTATTCTCATGATTGCATTCAAAAATTATTGCCAAGCAAAAAAATTTGCTATAATTTTTTTCGTTCAGAAAATGTTATATGCTTAACTCTAAGTAGTATTCAGCCGTCAATACTTAGCAATAGCTCATAACACATCCTTTTAACCTAGATAACGTAACACAACCCAAATTGCTTCCAACTTGTTGACAAACTCTCGAAGACATGAAGTACTCATTCTCTTAGAAAATTCTTGCGACGCTAAAAGCATACTACCGGAACTTAAGGTTCAAACATCGACTGGAAATATTGCGTATAAAACGCCTGTTCTAGGGTTGCCAGATACAAACTTATAAAATTCGGGACAATTCTAGAACAACCAGTAGAAGCTAAAAAAGGTTGACCTCCTCCTTACCCTCCATAGAAGTTCCATTTCAGGATTTCACGGTTCAGGTTTTTGGATTACAGAACAATAAGGTTTAATTACAGGACACGGGACAAGAAGTGAAATTCCGGGACAATCCCGGATTTCCCGGCCATCTGGCAACCTAGCCTGCTCTCAAGCTGTGAGAATATGCAGTGACACTAATATGTATTTATAGGACACTCATTGCGAAAACATTATATTTTATTCAAAGACATTTCCAAAGTGAACGTGGTTATTTCATAAATGTATTCAAGTTTGCCAATTTAGTTTATATTTACATTTACGTAAATTAAAACATTAGATTGCCTATTTGACTATCACAAATTGACTTTTAATTCTAAATATAATCTGTAAATAGAACACGTCAAGATCGTTTAGTACCTTTTCTGGTCTATTTTTCAATCGATTTTCTTTTTTTCTTATTATCAATAAAAAAATTTGGTCTCTGTAATTCTTCTTGAGCACCGGCTGCGCTACTTATTTCACCTGTCTACTTGTCGTAACTGTCGCCTCTAAACCGCTTACTCTGAAATAACGTTGTTTAATGTCCACCTTGCTACCAGAATGATGTTACATTTATTTAAAATATGCACTTACATTGATAACACAAAAAGTTATAAGCATCATAATCATGAAGTCATGTCTTACGCGTGTAAGGACATTCCTACAAAACTATAATTCTTAAATGTGAATTATAAAGCAAATCAGTTTCTCTCATTATATTGACTTAGTTTTGTATTATATTTTCCTAACTAAAAGACAAACACGAGGCCGTTCTATACAAAGATGTATACTACGTTTGCGGGGCTTAGATGCTCATATGTGAGATTCTGGGGGAAAATTTTTCTTATTTAACGGGCAGAGTGAGCTTAGTGCGCTGTCTTATCATATTGCAGCTCTAATGGACGAAAGTAGAATGGGACGGGAAATAGAACTTTATAACGTGATTCTAAGACGGGGATTTGAAATAAGTTTTGATTTTAATGCAATGCATGAACTGGGAATTTCTCTTCATATTAGATACTTTATATAATAAGCTGTTATTGCATGAGCTACGCTTTTATTTGTTATGTTTTTTACCCACGACGGAACGAAGCCGGTATATGCGTTTAGGATGAGAGATGTTTGTGTGTTTGCGTGTGCAAAGCAATGTTCCCTTCTAACTTCTAAATTAACGATCCGATTTTGATGCGGTTTTCAATAATAATAATTTGTCTTTATTGAGTAGTCGATACCTACGGAATGCTTATATTCCACTTGCCTATTCGCGGCTTAGCTCAGAGATCCGTAATACTAGATAGCTTTAAAATAACATGAGTATACATTAAATTTAGGCAGCCAAAGATAAAAACTTAAAACATATAGGTTTAGAGTAAGATCGATAAAGCGTGTGAAAAATATTCACTATCGTAATATGTATGTAGACAGGAGGAGTAGTAGTCGACAAGTGTATAAAAAAATTCATGGTAATTTTACTTATTAAATTAATAAGGTTATTATTTACATAAAACTTTAATATTTTAACCATCTATTCCATATACGTATCGATACTTAAAATTGTTTAATTTTGTTTCGATGATTAGTCACAGTCTAGACATTTCAGTTTGCCTGTCTGCGGTCTATACGGCAATATAATCTCTGGAGCTATAATGGTAGAAACGATTCTGTTACTGAATATGTGGTCATTGTTTTAACGAACATCCTTGCTAATCGGATGTACGCGACGCGACGCCTCAGCTACGACGCACAAACATTAATTCAATGAACATTGAACAATGCAATTATACACAATACAGTTCATACTAACACTGTTATTCAATATTCAGCGACCGAATTGGTTAATGTGTTTGGTTCAACTAATTAAATGCTAATTCGTGAATAATTGATATTTGAATTGAGCCACGCATATCGGGTGATTATGGTTTTTCAGTCGCGATGCCGTTGTTAAAAACTTCGATGTAAATAAATTATACCTAAAATTAATTTATAATTTTTATTTGATTGATTTCGAATTATAAATATATATTTTATGCAATAACCTATGTGGTGTGTATTAAAACTAATAAAAAAATCCGAAAATTAAGCTATGTTATCGTGACTATATTATTCGAAATAATGATAGGTGTTAAATCTCTTAACTAAATATGTCGGAATTAATCGATCTCTCAGTGATTTCTACTGTAAACTGATGCTGAAATCCGCCATGATTAACGGAAATTCGAATTACCTACTAATTTCGAAAATGCAACGCATTTCTCGTGATATTCCTAAAAGCAGTATAGTTCAATGAACATTGAATGAAGTTGATTTAGTGAATCGTAAAGGGAAATGCGAGAGGTGATTGAGTTATTTTGTTCATTTTGTTGATAAGTTATAATCATAATAATACAAAAATATTAAATATAAAAAAATATTTTTAAAAAGTAGCAGAGCATTAAATGCAACCGAAAACTTGCTTACTTTACTCATGGACATGATGAGCAAAGTAAGCTAGACGGCAATTTTCGGACCGTCATCTTTCTAGCATTTTCCCGGAATTTCACTGGGGTTTGCTTTTTTCCAGCCTTGGCTTTAACAAATTTCTGATTTTTGTTAAAGCCATTGCTGTCTGACCTCTTCTAGCCTGAGGATAAGCCAGTAACTAAATTTTAATCCATCTTCCATCCATATCTTGACAATATATTTACCACAAATTCTTGGAAAATTATTGTAAATAAATTCACCATTGACATTACATCTGCGTGCAAATGTATGTACCAAATAAAAAAAAATAACAGCATAGGTATGAGACCGTCTTAGAGAATTACTAACAACATTTTACTGTAAGGCATTTCAATGAAAGCCTACTTCGAGGTCGTCAAATCCTTGTCAAAGTCTGTCAAACTCAAAGGCTAAGTTCAGGAAGCTACGTATGTCAAAGTGCCCGTCGTGACACTATTCTTGATAAAGTGCTACTGAGGCCTTTTGCATTCTTAAGCGAGTGTCGTTTGGAAGGAAACGACACTTGTCTTGTATTTAATTGCTTTCTTTGACAAAAACATGGATCAAGCAATTAAAATTAGCTGTATTCTATCAAAAACTTGCTATTGTCGAAAATTACACAAACTATTATTTAACCACGACTTTGTTTAGTTTAAGATATTTTCCTATCTTTCACTTACAGGAATTTTTATCTCAATGAATGTCCTTACCTGTATTCAAATTTACACTAACAAAACTAATTAAAACATAAAACATTATTACCACATTATTAAAAAAATGACTAAACCAAACACCAACTCCATACGTGTCGTTAACTCAATGTGGTATACCATACATTAAAAGTTGTCAACGATCTAATTTCCTGCTAATTTGTCCACGAGAAAAACTTTGAAACGACAAAAAGTGAATAAACATGTTAAGCGAACGAGGGGTAAAGCGAGGGGTAATGTTTGAAACATGTCCGGCGACGGTTAAATTAGAATACCCAAGGATTCTGTAACAGTAATTCGTAACTGGCAGTGTATTTTCGGTGCGGTTGTAATCGGTTTAAGAGGCGACCGGCAGCGGCAGACGTGCCAAGCCTACAGGCCACGATTCTCCTACTATTGGTATTCGCTAACATTGTTTCGTTTTTTATTTTTATTTGCTTATTTTATCTCCTGGAAATAAAGTTTTGAAAATATATGAGGCATTCAACAGAAAACATAGAGAAAAACAAATAGAAAGTTGAGTAACACTTCCTTGTGCAGCATTAAAAAAGTTTTGGCCTTATTGCAGTGTGCGGATGTGCACGACTAGATGTGTAAAAGTTTTTTTTACAAAAAAGTTTAATATTCGACGCTTTTCAAAATGTCCATAGTGCAAGAGACGTTTTACGGTCATTATATCGTGAGTATTGCCTCTGGATATTTGGACGCATGACCGTAAAACTAACGCTCAAAATTAGTTCATTGATAATCAAAATAGATAGATATATTGGTTTTATTTATAAAAAGATAAGTGGCTATATAGTTTTTCTTTTACAATTACTAGCCAGTGAAAAATAAAAATGCAAACCCAACCTTGCTTAGAATAATATAACAATGAATATACCTACAAGTTTAAGTCAATGTCGTTTTGTAGTTCATGTTAGGGGAACAATGAACAACTACCCACATCTCAAATTCCGAGCAAGTCCTTTCACACGGACTGCATCGTAATACTGACCCGACGAGGCCTGACGCCGCGCACGCAAGAATTTGTCCTTATTAACACCCACATAACCTAATACAAAGAAAACTATGCTAAAGTATCTTTTTCAACTGCTAAAGTGTTTAAATTCATCCTGTGTTCGGCGGTGAAGGAAAACATCGTGAACCTGCATATGTTGGAAGAAATTCTGATAAATGTATATCCACCAACTCGCAATGGAACAGTAACCTTGTATTTAGTAGAAGAGGCCTATGCCCAACAGTGGGATATGTACAGGCTGTTACTTATACTTTTTAAACAACAATTTAACGACTTCTTTGAAGAGATACAGACGCCCACGATTTCACCAGCGGAATAAAAGTAGCACAAGTATTATTAGAAATACCAATTATATTTTATGCTTATGATTATGTTAGACCCTTAAGTCGTTATCGTGTTTTTTCATCGAAATAAATTTCCAAATAGTGAAGATTTCATTTTAATATTACAAAGAAATAAAGTGTCCGAGAAACCACGATCACAAAATTTTATGTTAGGGTTTAATGGTAGCCTTCGGTGTACCCTATCGGACAAATATTAATATTGTTACCTTCAAATATTCTAAAACCTTTCTACAGGCATGTATTTGTATAAAATTATTTGAAATCAAAGACTTGATGATAAACATAAATAATTAAGCTCTTTCAGAAATATGAACCTCGATGGACTTTAAAAATATGTCGCGTAATTGAGTAATAAAAAATATTAAAAAAATGTGAATGGGTAATCCATTAAAGCATTTTCATAAGTCTTATGGCATCATACAAGAAAGGGATCTAAAGAGGATATGTGGCGGTTATCACTCACCTTTATAGGCACTAATATTGAATTACGATGGCATTTCGAGTGCCCGATACGGAGATTCTAATGATAATTGACGACGGAGCAGTTAAAAAGATGGGTTGCCAAATTCAGATCGTATCGAGACGCGGAACGATCGGCACCCTACGCCCGGTCGCCTGCAATAATTTATTAAAGGAAATTTTTACTTGCTTCGAATATTTTTGATTACTTTTAGGAGTTCTTCAGTGAGCGGTGGAATTTCATCACAATTTTCCTTATTAGGAGAGCTCTTTTATCTAGTTAAATAAGGTTAGAAGGAAAGCGCCATACGAAACGTATCATCGTAATCAAATTTTTACTTTCTCTCGAAAAATACCTTTTCCTCGTAGAATTGTAAGTCTTTAACCTTGCTACTTCTAAGAAAGCGATACCGTTAAGGTTGTCGGAGATATTATTCTTGTATCATTTAAATAAAATTATTAGCCACCTTAATGATAAAGACTCACAGATGCCTTTAATTTTGTATTTTTTTCACATTACACTTAAATTTATATTGTAGGTATACGTAAATAATGTACGTTTTTGGATGATACAAACAATAAAACGTAAATGTACTCCCCCAATGCTTTTACCAAAAGACAGTAAATATTTTATTAAAAAATAATTGTATATTTGTATATCCAACTGCGTATCGCGTTTAGACAAACGACATGTGGCGCAGCGAACAAAAGCTACTTCGATTAATTCATTGTTAGATTTATGACGTCATGAATCAATAGAATGCAAACAGCCGTATAGACCACATATGCTGTTGAAATTGTTTCAAATTCTATGACGACAACGACTTTTTTGTTATATAGCTATGTACGATGATTTTAAATTAATGTATTAGTACAATATTATAAATATACTTGAAAGAGGTATATTAATTAAATTCATTAGCTTAAACTTTTAAATGGATGTTATTTTCATACATATGAAAATTTATCTAGAAAATGTCTTCTATTCCAATGTTATACAAATAGTGTAAGTCTAAGCCGGTAACTTGAAATCTATACGAAGCCAACGTCTGAGGGCGAATGAAAATTGAATTACAGCTGTTACCTACAAGACACTTTCGTTGAAATTACAAAGTTATGCCCAAGCTATTGTGGAACTAAAATAATCCATTGAGAAAGACAATTTAAATCGAAAATGAAAGCAGTTAGGCACTATAAAATGGAATAAAACATCAACTAAAATGTATATACACAAAAACTACCACTACTAACATATCTGTCAGTAAATATAGCGCTGTTCAGGATGCTAAATAGATTTTTTTTTTCTGAAAAATATAATTTTCATTTGGAACGTCGAGATTTTCGTGCAATGTGCTTTCCGTAGTTCTAGTTGCACGGTGCACTCAAAGTATTTTTCCACGAACGTCAGCTGATGCGGAAAATCACATCTTTCATTATACTCCTGAGCTGAAACTTCAAAATAAACGACGATTTTTACATGCGAACGAATTTTTCGTACTGGGACATAATATTCTGCACTATAATTAAAATATGGAAAGCTACTTAACTACAATACGACGAAGTTGAGTTTTAAGCTTATTTTAATGTCTACATTTTGTTAATTCAATTGATAAATAAGGTAGAGGCACATAGTTGAAAAACGGGTTAATCTATGTATTCATATTTTTGTTGTTTTGTCGTTATTTTGTAAATTATTCAAATTGTACAAAGAAGACTATTTCAAGCTAAAACAAACTATCAAGCAGTATCAATGCCACTTAGTTGTTAAACTTTCTCAACTGCGTGAATTGCGGTGCCGAGTCTTCCTGCAAGATGACAAATGCGGCTTCCACTAAAGTTCTGAATCTAAAGTAATTTCAAGGAATAGCTGTAGCACAATAACGTTAAGTACTCTATTAATTTGGAGCTGGACGGAAATTTTTAATATTGTTTACATTTTGTTTATTATTTACAGATTCCAATGTTTTCCACGCTTTATACCTACACAGCTAGTACTCGTTTTTGTATTTAGGAATAACCTTAGTATAACACTTAAATAGGACTATTCTCCTCGTGTCCTTAAAGGTAATAGCGTAAATGTACAGAAACAATTACCAAAAACGTTACAGAAACGTTAAGAAATTTCAAGTCAAGTCGGTTGAGTCTGCTCGGCTTTATCTTAAAACTACATTGAAAATACCGAACTAATATTGAAATGTTATTCTACTTATAAACACCAAAATCTGCATTTCAAATAAGCCGCTTTTTTAATTCATATTTAAATAATTTAAAATTTTGCACACAGGTGTACGGATGCATGAATAAAATTGATAGGGAGGTGCTCATTAAAATAAATCTCAATAAATTTGAAATTTTAATTAAAGAGATCTGAGAAATTTTCGGTTTATGTAATATAATAAATTTATGAACATCGATGTTAATTTAATCAAAACTGATTTTATTTTCTAATGCATTAATTAAATTACATAACATTACGAGTATGTACAAAATTAAGAGATAAAATAGTTTTTGATACATTAAATCTAAATCCAAAATATTTCCTGAATACGATTACTTTACTTTTATCTTTTTATCATACAGACTGAAAATCAACCCCTCTGAATTCATCACAATTTACCTAATTATTAAAAAAATACCACCACACCGAGGAGGCCACAAAATAAAAATAGTTACTTTTTTATAAATTTATACCAAAAAAATGGACTAATCCAAATAACACTTCACCACCAGCGCTAATAAAATAAACCATCTGAAAAATCCGCGAGGGAAACTGGTGAAAATGACACGTCACTTGCAGGCGCAGGGCCGTGATCGGCTCGGGTTATATAGAGTTGTGGATCAAATGTTATTCGCTGATAAATATTTTACATATTTAATTAACATACTGAATTTTGTATTTAAGGGTCATGTGGATGTGTCTAGTTAACCATATTCATACCAATAATAAATGGCAAAATAATTCTCCATGGCTTCACTTGTATTTTATTTATGTGATGTCAGTTATCCAGGCACCTCTGTATATCGGACGGTGTCGATATACTTTAAACATTACTTTTCTAGTAAATAATTTAGTGATGTTATACAAATTGGCATTTTTTATGAAGTAATATTCTTTTTCATATAAGTATATGCTGTAAAGGGTGTAAAAAGTATATTGACCCAATGTAGTCTAAGCACGAAACTTCGTCCGCGTCAGCAAGACGCCGGTCGGTCATTGTCGTCTCTCGTCAAAATTGCATCTCAAATAGTCACCCTACGGAAATCGGATCAGACGGCTGGATAGAAAATAGATGATCCCGTTTATTGTGAAGGGATATCTTCAAATTGTTGTCTATTTGCTTTTAATACATAGCGATATAACGCTGAAGCGTATGTTTTTGTACTCATTATTCAGAAATATTAGTTCAAAAAGAAATAGTATTTAAACTTTGGATTGAACATTTAATATTTTTTATTAAATACAATCTTATTATTTATGTTATCGGATGAGGTACCTTCTATGTACACATAAGTCAAATTCTTACCGTTATACATAATACTAAAAATGCTAGTGTGCGAATTTTCCCATTGGAAAGGCAAAGTGTCCATAAAATTAGTATTATCGTATCTAGGGTACGAACATTCGGAATTTTTATCTTGACCAATAAAATAGTTTGGGAAGGTATAATTTTAACCCTTCAGACGAAAATGCCTTACCTTTTATACCCCGATTGGAGACAATCGAAAAAAAACTTTAGATAAAATATAAAATAATGTATTGAAAATAATAAAATCGTATTTGTAGGTACATTATTTGAAATGGGTTTTCACATAGATTTTAATTGAAAGTGTCAGTTCGATATGAAATGAACTTAGTATAGAGCCAAATTATTTATTATTTATATGTAATCATAATATGTTATATGCAATGTTTGTACACGTACACATGTTTGTACACAACAATACACACAAACACATAGCTAAAAATACTTTCAGTGTTTTGAAATAACCAAGTTAACTCCAACCGTCTTTAATTAACCGTCGTTAAACATCACTATATTTAGACATATATTTCCTCGTAGCCCTCAGGGCTTTCCGGTCGCAGGAAATAAGAAAATACAAGTTAATCCACATGGCTTCAAAGCAAATTGATAGATGTTATCTCAAGAGTCGAGACGCCGGAAAGAAACAAGAACAACAAAGACTGTCTTTCATACGTCTTTTGATTTTCAAACAAAATAAAACTATTCCAACACACACGTTAAATGAAAAAAAAATCAGTTCATATAGTACCTAGGTGTAGCATATAGCTATATTAAAATTCTGTGGTTTAAATTTTTAAAACTCAATATTTTTAACGTGACTCACGGAAAATATTTATCGCGATCGTATTTTCAATCTAAAAAATTTAACGTGGATTAATTAATGGATCGCTTCTGAAATTTTAAAATTCGTTTACATAAAAAGTACCTATTAATTCACGTTATCGTAAAAATATTATTTTCCTAACGTGGTGGTATCATTCGGTATTTGCTAAATTAGTCAAGTCAAATGAGTTTCTTAATTGCATCGCTTTTGTACCAACTAAAATACCCCTTAAAAAATAAACCGGTCAAAATATGGAACGATAATGTGATAGCGATACTTCTTGGCAAACGTAGTGTAGGACGCCCTCCGGCCCGCTGGACCGACGGCATACGCAAGGTTGCCGGAGCAGGCTGGATAAGGGTTGCGGAGGATCGGGATGTTTG
>DVXP01000012.1:0-41547 GCA_018235645.1 Junonia grisea | reverse complement strand
AGAAGATTGGCTACATAAGCCACATTCGAGCACATCAACGGCAATTACGGAGTTGAAGCAGTCGCCGTGGCCGAACATGGTCGGGACATCATCATCATCAATTAATTAGTTACTTAGCAATTGTTCTCTTCTATTTAGATAAGATTTCAAATCAGAAATCTGAACCTTATATGAGTAACGTGTAAACGCTATATGATATTCTCTATATATTGCTATTTCTATTCTAAGTATGTAAAATGGGTAGACAACCATTTCAGTGTTTTCTTTCTTGAAAATAAAATTAATTTGATTTCCACGTAATAATATTATAGAGTCGTTAAACTAAAGCCCATTAATGAAACAATTAATCAACCCGTAACGTATTGTGATATGCCGTTCTACAAATTTAGTAATATAAAATTTATACATATGTATGGTAACTCCCACGCAACTTAGGATGCAAAAGAATATGGAAATCATAGAATATTTAATCTATGCACATTTTTTCTTCATCAACGGTACCATAAAATAACTGTCAAATACATCAGTATTACTGAGCGGACTTACACGTTCGGGTTTGAATTTTTAAAGGCGAAATGAGAAGTTGTATTACCGGCAATGAAAAATATTTTTCCGTCATCGGTATTTACATTCTGGTATTTTTTCAAGTAGACCTGGACGAGTTTATAGCAGTTAATTTAGCTTATGTAAAGAATTCAGGTATTTCGTGTTAAGGTCAATAATTTTATTTTTAAAAGAAAATAGTTTTATGCGTACAAATGTGTGTGTGTTAAAAGGTGTGAATACATACGTATTATATTCCTTATTTAATTTTTTATCTTTTGTAGTTAGTGATAATTTTTAGTAACACGCCCAGAGAGTTCGATAGCATATACGATAGCTAGATAATTAAAGATATTCTGCTACATAGAGATTCTTTAACGAGACGTTAATTAATTTTTTTTTAAATAAATGAATATGAAACTTCAGTGTTAATATGGAAACTATGTCGGATATTGGAAACAGCAGAGGGAAGAGCCTATATCCACAGCTTTAAATGACTTTATCGCAATATATAGCCAATTCTATCAAATGTTTGTAACTGAAGAAGGAAATAAGTAAAACAAAATGTAGTCGATTTAAAACTTTTATTTTTACGCTTTGAAATTGAAAGTTCTGTTTACCGTGTATTTTAGCACAGTTTAGTGGAACAGCATAGGCTTTGCATACGCGGTGTCAAGATCACGTCGGTGTAGTGTCGCGCGCCGAGCACCGGCACCGCGGCCGCGGGTGACACGCGCCCCCTACCCCCCCACTTTCTCGCTACCCCAACTCTCGCACCACGCATGCTCCAATTATAATCTCTTTAGGGATGTACTCTGTCGATTTAAGTTTTCGTTTTAAAATTAAAAATAATGATTTATAATAATCTGATCGCAATTAGTACCACTTCTTATTTTACTCTCGGACTTGCTATCAATTTAGAAGCCCCAATTTTGAGATATCACATTCCATAGACATCGTCAATGACACGGGATACTAAAGATCGAATAGAACATAATCTTCGTGATATCTACCCGAGAAACAGAGGAGTTAAATGCGATAACCACCCGCGGTGGATAACTCGATATCTCGACATGGCATAGGGCTGCATTATCCGTTCGTGTGGAGTGCGCGCGCAGCGGCGTCGCGAAGAGGGCATCAAATCGCCTGCGGAGGGCGGCCGGTCCGCGCGTTTCTGTCTGCCGCGCGGTCACTCGACTCAACACCTCGGACGAGAGGTACAGTCGGTGCTCGGTGCACGACCTGCTCCGCGGTCACTGACCGATACCGTGCGAGCGGTCGCATCGTCTCTCGACCTCCGCCCTCATCGGCATACGCGACCCGAGGACGCCGTGAGCCCCTATCGTTTTCTGGTACCGTACTTGCACTGGCAGGTAGCGCCACCGATAGCGTGATACTCGACAATTTCTCCGCGCCGCAATATCCCTCGATCGTGTGTCCGACTTTAATTTGTTTTTTATTGTTTCTAAGTGTTTATTATTCTCCTAAACTGTGTTTCGTAATGGTATGCTCCGTGTAACGCGGCGCACGAGGGCTCTCGTGTATGTGAGTTACGAGCCTCACGGGCATAGCAACATAGCGTGAGTTTTTTATGAACTGCTCCAATTTTTTTATGAATGAGTATGCGAGACAATTTCAGAATAAAGCGTACAATTCGTTTGCGCTAAGAGGATGCAGTAAAACGCAATAATTGTATCTCTGCTTTAGCATGATTTAAGATTTGCTTTTGTTATTATATAATAATAATGCTATAAAGCTTTTAAAAGTTAACGTAACTTTATAAAAACCGAAATATTATAAATCTTTAGTGTATTTCTTCATACGTTTAGTTGTTATAATAGATAATCTCTTAAAGCGAGACGCTGTTCTTCTTTTTTTTTAATCTTTAATAATATCCTGACGTTACATACAGGCTAAAATTAATGTAGATACTTGTCTATCAATATTAATTAAGGATTACCTTTTGCCTTATAAATCATAGTAAATATGTAATAATTAATGGAATATGCTTTCGTAATCTGTTATGCATAATAAAATTATTAACAGTTGCCCTTACGGAATATATAAAAAATCCTTCCTAATGGATTTCTATAAAGCAAAAGAAATATTCATGCTTCTAGAGTCTAGGAGTTACAATTCCAGACATGTCGTGATGAGTCACTCTATCACGGCAAAAATCTTTATACATATGTATGTACAATTTTACGTATATAGATGTATGGATCGGTCCAGTTGAAAGTAGAATTTTGGGTGTCCGTAAAGAATAAAAATTACACATATGTATATTTATTGATGTTAGAAAATTTTATTTTAGTTAAAGACTGTAACTAATTATTGATAAATATATTATTTGATTAAAGAATAACATTACTGAGCAATTATAATACACGCTTAACTGACATAAAACAAAGCATACGGAATTTAAAAAAGAGAAAAAAATAATAATTTATACGGGCATTAAGGTGAGCCGTAATCGCCTTGATGTGAAATAAAGATATCCTAATACCGAGCAAGGCGATGTAAAACTCGTTGTTTTTTATAAACCCTGACATAACACGTGCGTCGGGACAAATTATCGCCTGAGGATACACGAAGCTCAGCTTCTTAATAACGGCCTTAAAAATTGATTCACAAATACGTACAAAATTGCTTTTGCCAATACATGTATAATTTATATAGTAGGTACGTAGAACACGATTCAATTCCGATTTTATGTATTGAACTGCAACGGAAATTGAAAAGAACCACGCTTTTCGATTCCTGTTTATATTGTTTGACTTGTAGACCGCATGCCGTGTACTTTATATGCACATGAACGTAATCTATTTCAAGTTGCTGCTAAGTTTCTTGAATATGTGTTTCGCTATTGAACAAACTTTGAACTGTGAATGTGACGCATTCTCTGCAATGGGGCACACTAGCGAGTTATTTCAATAAAGACAGTTTCTGTAGTACTTTGAATAGAATATAAGTATATAGTTTTATAATTAAAAGAGTAATGTCTTATATTGTTGAAATCATAGTTGTAATATACGAATTTTCAGTATACCTATTACCTACATAATTTGTATTTTAATATTTCTCATTGAGCAAATTCTATTGCGGTAGGTAGGTATTCTTATTGTTACCTATATGAAACAAAAAAGAAAAGTAAAATAAAATAACAATGGCTTTTCGAAAATTTTATTAAAATAAATTAACTTCGTATTCACAATTCCCCCTTCACTGAAATTGTACCGGTATCCATCAGAATTAATTAAAACCAAAGATTGCGGTATCAGTTTCCGAATATGCAATTACGGAAACATAAATTTCCCGATAGTATCGACGGAGTCAACCGAACGATAGCTCTATAGAATTTATAAAAACTTTCCCCTTACTTAATTGCAAAGTTTTTGCAAGCAAAGCAACCGCTTTGATGCAATGCGCGATGATAGGATAGGGTGCACCGTATGTTACAATTATTGTTCGGCAGTTCATAAAGCGTCATGTTGGCAAGTTTTTAAATGGCAGGGGAAAATAAATTACAATGATACGTGCATGCACATTTACTTTCAATTGCGCATTAACGTGCCTATTATTAACGATTCCGTTTTGTCACATTTCAAATTGCACTCACGGCGCAAGATAAATCTAAAACGTTTTCTCTATTCCGAGCTATAATAAATTTTATAATAGAAATGATTAACGCTAAAGTTTTACGATATATTCTTTAATGATAAATCTCTTATAATAGGCTCGACGATAGTGTTTATACACGTGATTGTTATTGGTCTCGGGCTGCGGGAACCTGTTCGTGGCGTATTAACGGCAACTTGAACTCGGACCCCGGCATCAATTAGGTTTGACTTGAACGCAATTATGTACTCAGACGAAATTGCTGGAAAATTCGTCGATACTTAATGGCTTAGTTTTAGTCGTGACACGTTACGATGATTACTTGCGTTCACACGCTCATCGTAGATACCAAAACATTTTAAAAGAAATAAAATTCCAAAAAATGTAACCCGATTGTGTCTCGCCAACCGCGACACCTTTCCGGCACTAAACAATGATAACCTATCCTTGTCTAATTTACCTTAATTGAAATTCAAACATAGCACTTATTAGTTTTCTTTGTTTGCCTAAAATAAAGCGGGACAACCATTCTCTGAACTAAGTATAACGAATTGTTATACTCTTACAAATCGTTTCGTCCGTTTTGATTTAAAACTGAATTCCGAAACATAATTTCTTGTCCCTTTGTTTTCTTACTCCGTCACGTGTTCCAAATGAAACAACACGCACACATTGTTTGCCATTGCTGGTCTAATGTCCTCAGCTAATGCGCCAGTGGTCCGACAAGAGGACAATTTCCGGGCTCGCCCCTACCTACCCATTACGCTCTAGAAACAATTCTACAAACATTATAATCATTAATAACAGAAAGTTACTATTTACCGTTGATGTAAAAAGACGAAACATGAGTAAATAGAAAGGCGTCGACATATATGGATTGAGTATTGTAATAAACATGTTCCGATATCTCTACGCCCGCTTTAGTAACACTATTAATATCTACTCTTTCTTCACCTTATACGACGATTTATATAGGTACATAGAAATATGTTTCTAACTGGTTGCATCTGTAGAATTAGCCATGTAATTGCATTTGTATGCCATTTAATATTTGATAATTTAATTAATTCTGATTTCGTTTTTCAATTATAAATATATATCCCATTCATAAATATTAATTTTATATTAGATACGTACATGGATATAAAACCTTAATATTGGGAATCATCAAATTGAAGATTTTATAATTAATTAGTTCTTCTACTAAGTTTCTAGAAAAAACGTTACTTAACGCTTAAACCGCTAACGGGTATTTTGAACGGAACAAAAACCCCGCTGACAGATACAGGCTTAATGACAAATTAGCCGTTAAAACGCGCAGAAGGGCTGGGCAAAAAGTTTAAAAATAACGTAACATTTTATTTGTAGGTGTATTTTGCAAGGAGCACATTTGTTTTGGATACGACGGGAATTCGACGTCGGCCCCTTTCAGAAACAAGCGCGTCCGCCACTGTCGGATGTGATATAGCTCGGGAAGCGTTTGATCTCTCCTTATAAAACTCTCCATACGTCAAATTAGAAGCGAATTTATTTTCTTAAAGTAGCTACCACGGCAAATTATACCAGATACTATGATGTTTCCAAAATAACGGGATAAATTTCGTCAGAATATATTTCAAATAGATTTATATTTATATACTATTAGTATGTTGCAACAGGAAAAATATATTTATTAAATAATTAATATTTCTACACTGTTGCACAAGGAGTAATTAAAAATTTGAATGCCATAATCTTTTTACCATACATAACATTACTATTTCTGCAATAAGAAATCTGAGATAAATCTTTAGTAAAATCCTGGCATTTCTATATATTTTCAATTCTGGAATATAAATTAAAATAATTTGATCGCACTATTCCATCTAACAATTAAATTACTGAAACATAACTTAACATTATTAGGAATACTGTTATCAAATATAATACATAGGTATTCATTTAGTTATACTCAATCACATACGTCGTTGTTATCATTTATTGGTTTAAATTTTGGCTGACCATCTACAGGACAAACGATAACCTAAGCGCACGAGCGCCGTTTTCTCCCACGATAATTATAGTAAATATGTGCAGCAAATCACATACTCCGAAATGAGGCATAAAATGTTAGAGTGGAGGCTTGGGAACGAGACGGGCGTGCGTAATTACCCGTCGAGAATGTGGTCGAGTCCTGCGGCCGGGCAGCCTCCGACCGCGTCTAAACTAGGAATAAAGTGCTCATGTCGTACCCTTAACTCGTTAATTACGCCTTGAAACTAAATTCACGTGTTGCTGATTCTGAAAGTGAAGAATTAAAAGGCTGAGTTCAACTTTCTCGTTCACAAAGGATGTAACTCTACTTCGACGACACTCAGACCTTAATTATTTTTAAGTAGCCCTCCAGAGAGGTCCTAATGAAGTGTCAGATAATTCACAATATTTTCTAAAACAGCTCCTTCAGTGATCACGTACTCGCACTTATCTCGAGTTTTTTCTTAAAGCTGTGTTGTCTGAACAAAGAGTGTTGAAGTGCTCGCCTCCTCGGGGCATCTATTAAGCAGACAGGAATCGTTTCCCACAGCCCGCTCTCGGCTCGTCACGGAATCAATATCGTCTTTTATTTTATGAAACGTGCTCCACATACACACACACGCACGTGTTGCCGTGTCCTCCCCCGCGAGCCACGCCACGAGAATCACTGAAGGATACTATAAGGAGGATTCCTATAATTAAAGCGAAATTTTCTTCTCAATTACGTGTGTTTATTCACTCGATCTATTAAATCTTGAAAGCTTTAATTAAAGTCTGTCTTCGGTTGTGATATTAGATTTTCATTTAGTTAATTAACTTAATTAAGTACCTATGAACTTAATGAAAAAAAATCATTTTCAGTATTTTAATGTAATAACATAGCATAACCTATTGAAATTACTTGGTTTTCTTATGTTAAAATATTTTTAAAACTAGCTAAACTCATTTAAATGTAAAATTAATAATATACTGAATATTGAATATATACTAAATTACAAAAATAGACTTAAATTTTTTCCCTACATTTTTTGTTACATCCCTACGTATAACCATTTAAATAGTCCTAATATAGCAAAGAGCCCGCAGATGTCAAGTGTGCAGCAATTCATTGACATTTTTACGAGAAGAAACTTCAAACCTTTACGCCAATTAAAATAGTTGAGTAATTTTTTGTGGAGCAGCGAGATGGATGCTAAAACACATTTGGGTCAGGAACGAAGATTAATTAGGTTCAAACTATGAAGAGCTCTGTTAATGTTAGTGTAAATACACCGAGTAAAATGTGTTTATTAGACTACAACAGCTCTTACACTGGCTCTTGGGGTCTTAAATGTAAACAATTCAATGTTAATAGTAGTAGTATTATTATTCAGCATTGTGTGAAAACTCAAATTGTTTAAGAGCAATAAATATATTTGGAACGGCATCTATCTGAGCAGTTCTATAGAAAACTATGTCTATTAGCTCCGTTAAAACACTGTATCATTTTCTATAAGTGTTGTTTTACTTTATTCTGCCCTGTAATGTAATTGATTAATACAAAGCAATACTAAGTTCTTTAATACCTACTCATAGTATATTCCCCGCGGGATAGTTAAAAATTCCAACTTTAGAATTCAAATATTTAGTATTTAATTTAGTTTAGATATTGTAAAGTGATTAAAAAATAATTTTACTCATATTAGTAATTATAAAAAAATATTTAAGATATGAACTTAATATAAAATAAGAAAAATATTTTTGTCAAATGTTATTTATTTATTTATTTATTTTTTTTGTAGAATAATTTAATATGCGGAACAGAAGACGAATGTAATTCTAAGTTAAATCGGCTCTCATACAATGCTGTAATGGAAAATCTAATTTTAAACCCTTATCAAAATGATCAATCAAAAAAATCACAAAAACGTCACAACACGACGCCATATTACAACCATACAATAAACTTTTAAAGATATTAGGACGCATAACAGTACGCTCTTGCAAAACAAGTACAATGGTACTTAGTTAATGCTCATTCATCTTGTATGATAAAAATAATACTTAATACATTATTGTAAATACTCATTCATACCTTCGTGTAATACTGAGAACCCGTATATGCATATATAGACATGTTAAAGTACACATGGTATGTAACGGGCGCAAGTTCAAGAGTAAGAACTGCCGTGCTGGGTCAAATCTGTCTATCTATGCTATGGGAAAGCGTCCGTGGCTTCCTACTCGCCTTATAAGAGCAGACAGCTATTGCACATGCCGTACCGTACAGCATCGATCTCAGCTATTGATGGGTTCGAGTGAAATCTGAATACTTCGAATAGGACTGCCCGTATATGAACTGCGCTTAAAAACAATGCTGGATTCTGCATTTGATGCGCTATTCAAATGTTTAAGACATCAGCGTGCTTAATTTAATACAGTTGTCCAAACTACCGTTGCCGTTTATCGTGGAAATATTTAAATATGGAAACGAATTATTTGACATTTGACCTGTACAAAACAATTTGACATACTCATACAATAATTTAAATATAATACAAGTGCGTTTTACACCGTTGTATCTGCAGAATTGTTAAAATACGTTTAAATAAAATAAAACGAACAAATCAAAGTAACTTACACAGTGAATCAATTTCGATTTCCTTAAGATGTCCCAAAACGGAGTGTCCTCGTAACCTGAAGAAAATTCACTTCGTGCCTCTCCGACGAGTAGCGCTCCGGGACCGAACAAAGTTCAGTCGCGAGGGCTTTAAATTCCCTAATGTTTGTCAAAACACACTTAAACCTGTCACGAAGTGCTTAAATCAATTTATTATACAGGTACTCGATTTTCGGAACATGTTTGTTTACTTACTTATTCTTGTTTTATGTATCTACATAAAGTGTACGTACGTGTATGCAAATTTTGCTTTCTTTTTTTAAACCCGCATAGAAAAGAGAATCTTTTATGTTCATCTTCTTACCCATGCGGGATAATTCGGGCCCATAGGACAGGTTTTACATAATTTTGTCGCAACCCTTGCTTTGTGCGGAGACGCGAAGTTTGTGCGAATTTATATCGGTCGCCGGTCGCAGAGACGCGGCGAGCTAAATTAACAAACATTCAATAAATCACGGACGTTTATACAATTTTTGCGATCGTAAATAAAATTTTGTGGAAGGGTAACGAGTTTCGAAAACAAACATTTCAATGAGTAAAAGGGTAACGGGTGCACGCCTGTCGTATTTGTCATGAACAATGTGCGGGGGTAATTGTTTGACATGCAAAGCGCCGAGATCAACAGCCGCCACTCCAGCCAGGGAACTAGAGGGAACGGAGTCGTGGAGATACACAATCTACGAACCCACACGACCCTATTACAGCTTGCATCAAATATGAATTTGCCATTTGCTTACAGATTACGAGATAACCATTTGTTTCTTTTGTACGTATACAAAATCTATAGACTGTTTATTTTTTTTCTAAGCAAAAAAGAACGTTTATGTTGATGAATTCTACTGAAACGCATTTCAGAACTTAACACAAATAAGAATCTATACTTAACATAAGTACCTATTTAATATTCAATTGGAAAAGTTATTCCATATACATAAATCTACATAGAATATCACATATCTTTTTATGCTAAAAAATCGATTATTTCTACTTACTTGATCTGAAAAACTTTGAATTGAAATTATTTTTTTTTACCGTGAGTACCTATTCTTTTTCTTTTTTAAAACTACAAATCGGCGACTATCAAAAGTATTAGCAAAATAGAATAGATTTAATAACGAAAAAAATACGTTAAAAAAATGTTTTGTTCACACTTCACACAAAGCATATTCTTTGAAATAAACTCGACCGCATCACGTCATGTTGAACACGGCGGGTCGCGCTTTTCATTCGGTTGCGTCAAGTCTATTACTTACAATATGCCGTCTTTCGTATGGTCCGCATTTTTTGTTCGATCGCCTAATAATTCGTCGAGCTTTTATGGCACCTCGGCGCGAGCGCAAAAACTACAAAAGCTTAGACGAGGGTCGGGCGGCTGTGCGGGGCCTGCAGTCAGTCGAACACGCTCTCCGCGACTGGTTGCACGCCCCTACGCGACGCACGTAAACAATAAACGAGCTTATATCGATGTCCTTTCACAGAAAGTTCCTTTGAAATCTAACTAATCATGTCTTTAATAAACTAGACACAGTTTAAGTGCAACCAATTATTTACTATGTCAATGAACGTTATAGTGCGGCGATGTAAGTGATAAAGATTCGTAGTGATGTTGGGTTCGAAGAACGTAATATAGTTGTGAAGTGAACTGTTCGGCAAGATGACGATGAAATCGTTGAAGTATAGTGAGCGAGAGGATATGATGGAGGGGTTCAGCCCGGTGCCTCCCCCTCTGCCGCGGCGCCAGCCCGTCAGGAACATCTACGCGGAGCCCTTCGTAGACCCGAGGTGAGTACACACAAAGTTCTTCAACGTATTAGCCATTTTCATTATAAGCTCTTTTTCATTTTCATCTCTTATCAATTACTAAGACCAGTTTTTGACGCTTTATGTTTGAATTTTACACCTCTAGATATCTTCTGTCAAAACAGGTAAGAAGTAGAAATACTTGTTTATTCATCATAAATCTTATTTGCCAATCTAAAGCATTTAGTCGCTTAAAGCTCCTTTTCTGTGTTGTTTTTCTTATATTCAATTTGAATACTTAATACGATTTCTTTTACTGTATTTATATTCCATACATTAAGTAACTTTTTTTTTAAATATTAATAATAGAGCTGAGGTTTCTCAACAAAACGTTACTTTCAAAGCAAAACCAATTCGAAGCGGCAACATAAAACACATTTTAAATATCATTTGACCGTTGACACACGCACACATACTAAATTTGATAAAGCCGTCAACAATATTTTCTCATTAAAATTCAAATCAAACGTTAATAAAAAAATAATATAATTAGTAAAAGTTTTGTAAGCGTTTAACAAAACAACATTAAACAGTAGTACGACCTTGTAAATCAACAGAAGTTTAGCAATGAAATATACCTAACACTTCTAAAAAAGAGTAATTTAAAAAATCCGAACAAATGAGGAAAATGTCAATTTCAATGACTAGTTGAATCAATGGTCGGCACTTGTTTGCTTTCAAACCCCACCGTCTGCCCTCCCCTTATAGTTGTACCCACTCGATGCTCTTCAAAGTAATAATAAACTGCCTGAAGCCAGAAAACATCTATTTCATATCGTAGGACTGTATAAACATGACGCGGAAACCCCACAATACTCTAAAGACCACATAGCATTATTAAAGTAAGGCTTTACACAAAACTAATTCCGAGGCACTTATTCGGTGTGTCCTTCGGGAGTTCTGAGGTAAACACAATGGGGAAGGCTCAAGGTTTTCCTTTCCCAAAATGATATAGAAATAAATACATTATCATTTGTACTCGTATTAGGATCGGAGTGTATTTAATTAACTAAAATGGACATTATTACGGTAAAAACGCCTATTCCAGATACAAAATACGTATACAATATTAAAAAAAACTTATACTAGTGTGAGATGGAACGTAGTAACTTTTCTTTTTCGTTTTAATGTTTCATTGTCTTTTTCGTCGTTATCATACTTTAGTAGATTTAATCGCTATTTATTCTTTGCAATTCTATTTTTCTTGCATATTCATATCTATGTTAATGGTTTTCGGTGGACGAGATAGTATTGTGGCGGATGTGAGCCTCTATATGTTCCGTCGTAAATCATATTTTTATACTTGGCGCACGTTCTGGCGACGGCTAGCAACGCTGAGGAGCCGTTACGACCATCTGCGGCACCCCAATTGCCGTTCAGCTTCATTTGTACAGATCCTAAGGCGAATCTCGGCTGCTTATTACACTATCTTCGTTCATTAACAGAACCTTCCATTGGTGTAAATAGAGGAAAAAAAACATATGTAATTGAAATAGTTTACCCCTTACTCTAAGGAAAAAAGGACAAAAGGAATTAGTACTTACTTATGATGAACTTTATATTCGAAAACAGGATTGAAATATTGAAATGTCTATTAAATAATAAAAACTGTGTGAGATAGCTTTTGAATTCGTCCTATTCATTTTCTTAACATTAAAGGGGTTTTTTAAGTATGTGCAAAAGAACGTACCTATTCTTATTTTTATTTATAAAAGGATCGTTACTTTTAACCTATAAACTTATAACGAAACTATAATTATCTGAAAGATTCAACCTCAACGAACTTAGCAAAGTAGGTATGAAAAGGTTAAACAAAACGTTAATTTATTATTAAATCATGTAATGACAGTAATTTGACATGCTAGAGCGATGATCGATAACGGAAATTATATTTGAGTTCGTATTCCTTGTGTGAAGAGCGTAATTTCCTTTACAATGTGTTAACAAGGTCTGAATACAAGCTCAAAGCATGTGACGGTTAAGTGCACGCAACAATAGCGGGCAGATAACATCGAGGGTGCCCTCCGAGCCGTTTCTAACGAAGTAAAAACGCATCTTAAGGTTAAAAACTGAAAACCTTTGTATATGATTATTCACAATCTACTATTATATTACTCAGAACCAATATTGTATCAAAATAGACTTTGAGCAAAGTTATGTAATATGGGAGATTGTCTGAAACAAACTTATCTTTATCAACGAACATGGACCAACGAGTCCTTTATGTCTATTCCAAGTTACGATCAAAATTGTAGGAGATTTGACGTAGAAAATTTGTATACTCAAACGGAAGTTCGTCCAAGCAAGAAATGATTTCCATAGAGCCCGGCCAGCGCAAACACCGTTCACACATCAAAGTCCAATACAAACCTGAAACTTAGTTAATAGCGTTTAGCGATCGCTCGCTACACAAACGTTCCCTGTCATTTGATTTATTCAACCGATCAAACGCTGTCCGTAAACTAGTTACAAGATTTTGGCGATACAGTATTGGATACGGAACTCTGACCAAATAAGGATGAATAAAATCTTTTCAGTAAATACTTTAGCAAATATCAACACAGCATAATTTAAAAATCAACTCGTTAAATAGATAAGGCCAGATAATAAATAATTTGTAATTTCTATATTCATAAACTCTTCCTCTGTAAACATAATTCCGTACTATTTATACCACAGCACTTTTGAACTTCAACTGTTAGTATTACACTTGAACTCTTCAAAGGAGTGTTATCATAGAGCACAGTGATGGATTGTTTTAAAGTCTCGGGCAACATCTTATTAATAGTTCGAATAATTAGAGGAAACGCCTAATCAAAACGTTCCGTGTGTCCCGAACGTGCGGTGTATGAAAGGGGCACTGAGCACTGCACGCAGTAACAACTACCCAATACAACTCGTCCAGGATATTCAATTAACTTCTTTGAACGTTAATGCACGATATCAACACAATCATTTCATTAAACCAAATCTTCGTGCTTCAATCGGTCATAATTGGTCTGTTTAAAAGAATGACGTAACTGGCATCTGGAACCAACCACTTGAAGGTTTAGATTTTAAACATTACTCTCTTTATAAAACCAGAAATATTATATTCCAAACATGGTAAACATCACCAAACAAAAAAAAAATAAATCCGGATTAACAAAAATTCTATAGTCACGGAGTTTGTCATAAATCTTTCAAATAAATGTCGATCACAACGTTCCAACTGGGTTCCAACGGTATCACTCACGCATATAAAAAATACACTGTCACCAATAATCCTTAATACTTATCTCTGCCGGCTTTTGAGAACAAACCACTCTTCGTTTGAATAATTCACTCGCTGAGGTGAGGCTCCGAATACAATGACGCGGCTGTAATAGTTTCCGTTTTGAATAAGAGATGCCTATTGTCTCTACAATATTGATTGACTTTGTTTTCTCTGAGTTTGTAGATACATATATATTCAATAAAACATATGTTGTATCCCACCGGTTTAACCGGCTTTTATATTGATTCCTTTGTCTATTTCAATATTCATTAAATAAAAATATTTCGAAATTAAATTTTGTTTTACGGTGTAATGATTGGGTTACAATTGAATAATGGAGTATTCAAATAATGTGATAATACCTCACATAATAAGAAATCGAATTAATAATTTAAATTATTTTACTTTAAAACTGGAAACAGGTATGATAGCTCAACATTTTTTGTAGAGTCACTGCACAAATGTTGACTTGTTTGTTTATGCGTCAGCGACTCAAGTGATCGCCATGTAGTTCGTCATACGGACAGGCGGAGACAAACATTTTTTATTCCCACCGAATAGATATATACAATACATTCCACAGGAACCACGTCGCGCGTAAAAGCTAATACGAGGGGAAGACAAAACACACAAAACTTTGCCTTTGAGTCGACGTCGGAAAATAATAGAAAATATTTTGACATAAGTAGCTGATAGTTTGCTGTATTAAAAAGTGATATTGTTTTCAAACGTACGACATGAAACAAATCTGTATCTATAAGATATAAATGCAGCTCGTCTATGAAGACATAAATAGTAGTAATAGAAACCAAAGTTATTGATCTTCGTCTATATCATTTGCGCGAGTTCATTTATAGTGCCATATAAATATATAATAAAAGTTCAGTGAACGCATTCTTGAGTAATAATGGATATCTATATTTAGCTTGTAATATTTTGTCATGTCAGATGCTTGGTGGATCAGTGACAGTGACACAGACAGTATCGTAGCATCGGGCACGTCACGAGGATACATTGTGCTCGTCAGATCACCGGACGCTTATCGCCGGAGTATTTTAGTCTAACCCGTTTTAAAATAAACAAACTGTCGATGTCGTACTGTCCGAATAAATACAAACTCACTTTGACATAGCCTCCTATAAATAACAGTAATGAATAGGCAGCTGGCATTGCCGCGGTTATATGTAATGTCGACGATTCCTTCCGTAGATTTATTTCTTTCCTTATTTGAATATTTATGTTTCGGAAGTCTACAGGGATATTTGGGTTTCTATACGCAGCAGTAACGTTTGTACAGTGTTTGATTTATATAATATTTATGAATTTTATAAATATTTCCAGTTAAGAAAAAGTATTTCAACAAAATGTTTTGTAAATAAAAGAAATAAAAAAGTGCTAAAATTAACCACGTTTTGAATTAAAGGGTGAATTTCGTTCGAAACGTTCATGTTTGGTGAGAGTTAGCTAAACAGACCACACAGGATGGCTCCATTTGTCTAAGATCAACTCCCCGAGAGATAACAAACGTGCAGCGCTCTCTGTTCTACGCTACACTTATCTAAACACTTAACACACCATACACAAACAAAACAGCGCCCTAACTCACTTTTTTACCACGAAACGTCTTTTCTTTTACCCTTTAGGACTTCGCGGTACCGTCTACTTCACGTGTCAGACGCCTTTGTTTGTGCCCGGAAATTCATGCATTTTACCGCAATGTGCAGTTAAAGGAAGATACATACGTTAACCGAGAAATGTCTTTTCGGTTTAATTTACGACGTAAGACCACTTTAACCGTAAAACTTAAAAAGGAATCTCGATATGCACTTCCACTAGGTCAGTAATAAACCGAACGCTTAAGCGAGCTAGTACATTATGACCTGATATAATATTGAGAGAACCAAAAAACCTTTTAAGACAAGTACCTCAGATAAAAAGCTGCCGACAAAATCTTTCTAATAAAAGTTTTGGTCTTGTCCAAGGTACACGTCATCGGGCGTGACTAACGAATGGCTCGCCCTACAGACCCTAAATTCCGAGTCGTAAGTATCATTGAGACGACAGCGCCGAGCCAGATATCTACGAAGGTTACCAGACGTTACCATAACTCTAACTCAAGTTATATATGCGTAATTAGAGACACCAATAATATCAAACACACGGTATGCATTAATCCCCGTAGATTTAAAAGGGTTAAAGAGTTGAGGCGTGCATCCCACTACATATTATTACTACCCACGGAATCCTAATAAAATTTCATTCACTCTTTTAACATCCTAAATGTTTTGTTTTTTTTTTATGCATTGATTTCAATTGTTTCAATTTTATTTTTAACAGGTATATTTGATGTTTTATAATTCAATTTATTATCAATTAATAATAACACCACGATAAAATTTGTAGTTTTGTAAAGCTTTAATATTAAAGACTAAAATCGTATCCTGTAACAGTAATCAATTTGATGGAAATTTTTTACCGCAATCCATGTTGTATTATTCAACAAAATGTTATTCAGATTGTATTCCATTAGTGAGTGTAACAGTCGTTAAATGTGTAAATATTCATCCCGCAAGAAATACCAACTTAGCAATTCTATCGATCTATGGAGAAAAACCAATGACCCAATACCCTATCATTTATTTGCGCCGGTCAACCGTGAAATGATACCTTGTGCAACTACAAGTACTTTAACAAAGTCGACATATGTTTTCGAATTGCGACACATGTTTTAACGATTTGAAATTAAAATCTGCTCTATTAATAATTCTACAATAATTTACAATTTGTATTTTCTAAAATATATAATTTAATTTACCACCCTCGTAAATATGGGATCTAAATGTAATTTTTTAACATATTATAAATTGCGGGTTGCTTAAATTGCGCGGCTCAACCGAAATCGAAACCGACCGTGTTTAATTGATAAAATATTACGCATGGAATTGTCCTTAAATAAATTTCACGGACCATGAGTTGAAAAAAATTGAGATGAGGCCGAAGTTCAATAAATTTCAATTCAAAAAGGGTCCTTACGCGCTTGTGGGACAGGGCTAATGTACTGCAACCGTGAGTTCGCGCCCCATTTCCCCCTGCTTAGTTACTCGATCTATTCCTATGTTATGGTTTGACATTACACACTTTAGGAAAGTAGATATAGAATTTGCAGTTAAATCAAACCTCCCTACACGTTTTAAAATGTCATATCTCTATGTTAGATACTCCTCGCTACTGGTGACTGCAGTTTTATTGCATTTTTATTGTAATGCAGCTTTCATTTTGAATGTCAAGTTAATTATATATGGGTTATAAAGTTTTACTGCTTAACTTTTAAGTAGCTTTTACTCTAATGCCATGTCTAAGATAGGTTCGTTGGATATAATTTTTTATAAAATATTTTTTCACGCCCTTTCTCTTATAAATAACATTAAAGATTTGAAAAGAATTTAATATTAAGTAGGTATATAACTTCCTCTGAAATCTTTATTTTACCATAAATCAAAGCAATAAATAAAAGGAAAGTAAATAAGAATATTTAATTTTTCATTATGAGTGCAACGTGCGGATTCAATTTAATGCGAGATATCTAGTGAGTAGCTGGGGTTAGAATGTGATAGAATTTTTCAATCAGGCAACCTCCAAAAAATATTTACAGTATATCCCGAGGCAGCGGGAGGACAATATTGTGGAAGGATGCGAGAGGCGCCCGCGGCGGCGGCACGGGCCTTCCGTTTCTTTGTGCCTCTGCCGAAATAATATTGAACTCGGGGTGAAATACGACCGGCCGGGGGCTCGCTTGCGAAACCGTTTTTCCGTTTCGCTGAACAATAGCAGCGTTTAGTTAAGAGCTACGTTTCGCACCGAGTCGAGACGCCGATCGTTATCTAAAAAATACATTTCCACGCCCATAATTTAAAACACCTTCCAGGTATTCCTTTGTTTATGAGGTCATTTTTTTAAAAAATTGATCGCTGCTCGTTCAGATTCATAAATGATAGACCATGAATATGAAGCACTCTTAAATAAAATCTTACAAGTTAAATCGAATCGCTTTCGCCTAGTGCACGCTATTCTTACTGAATCTATTGGCTTTTTAAATTTGCATTTCTTTAGCATTACCATAATAATATCTTCAAACGACAACTCCGTAATAAAAGGTTATCGCCATCGCATACGGGCTCGCCGTTAGGTATGGAAATTGGAAATATTCTCTCTTAGCCTGGGCGTCGTCCTCTCGGTTAATGGAAAATTGTTTATCACTAGCTATCTAGTTTCTGCGCGTGAGCACGATTATTTACGCGCGGGTCCCCACAGTCTGCGAATGGACAGTAATTGGCCGCTTATTCAGTATCGCTTCCATTCATTCTCGCGATAATGCGGCCCGAGGCGCATTATGAGCGCGCCCAGCTTGTTAGATAGCACAGCGTGAGTTTATGTTTCGATGTTACACGCTTTTCACTAAAATTGAAAATGGATGAGATTTACGTAAAGTAGTTTATAACATTTCGATGTCGTTGTTTATCTTTGTTTGACCTAACTTTTAATTGAGTAACTTCATATTATAAAAGTTACTAAGATTTGTCTTACATATTCTAATTTTGTGTCTTTAACGACCAAACCGAACCGAAGTATTTTAATGGCATATACTTTACCGATTTTATTTATAAGCACTTCCGTCGCAAGATGGATTTCTAGGAAAATGATGTTTGCTAAATATATCTCTGTGTGCGAACTCAGTAGGCGCAAACCACACTCTCCCATTCATGAATCAACTTCAACGTTACCTAACAGAACCCGAGGCGACTAAAACAAACACGGTGCTATGAGGGTTATTAATAAGAGGAGCGAGTTCAACGATTCCCAGAGTGCCGTATTTAAATTCTGACATCTTGCGTTGGATTGCACAAAATGCGAATTTATTGCTCCATAATACCTACGCATTTAACGAGACCTGTATCACCTGACAAAAGTGAAAATTTATGGCCGCATTTATACATTATATACTTATCATTTATACACTCACTCTACCGTGTAGATACGCGTACTATCGTAATCAACCACTATATTTTTTAACCATTGATAATAAATACTTTTTCTGATTAACAAAATCCATAATTAGAGAGTCGATTTGATTGAATGTTTTTAATTAAAACAACGGGCGTGATCACAGCTAACCGGTACCTTCCAACCATAGTAATTTAAATATTTCTATTTATTAAAATGATTATTTTTATCTCGTTTCCATTACAAGGTTTCTGGTAGTGCGGCGTATTTCGAGTGCCACGTCAAACATGAGACATTGCGTCTGGCAACCACATGTATAATGTTTAGAAAGATTGGATTGATGATAAAATAAATGCCTTCTCCTAGCAGTTAACCGTTTCGGTTTCTTTGATTGACAGTTACAATATTAGACGACGATAACGTATACACTAAACACTTTACATTGTTAAATCTTGAATCTTACTAATTTGTCTTATACATTACCTTATAATGAAATCCGAATGCATTAGGTTTAAAATGCTTCGCCATTGAATACTAAATTCAAGGGCGGAAACAGAAAGTACAAGCGCCATTGTTACACATTTTACATTAAATTGAGGGGCTTTCTTATATTTACACCCGTGACTTGCAAAGGTGATCAGATCGAAGGGAAGCGCCTCGAATCGACTTACAAATTCACGCCGATCAATACCACTTACTATTTATGAATTCTCTTTGTATAAAATTCTTACCTCTTGCACTTAAAACTTATTTTTTTACAGTGTCACTATCATCTTGCCAATGTTACGTTCTATGTGAAAAATTATACTAAAAAATAATTATCAAACGGTTTATCGTAGTTATTAATAAATACAATGAGTCAATTTTATCAATCTACTCTGCCATCACCATTGAACGTTGTTCGCCAATCTGTTATTAATGTTCCCTATACGATTCATATCGTAATTACTCTTAAGGTTCCAAACATACAAACAATATGGTGAATAATAAACGACTCATTGTTATATCGTTAACAACTCTACACAACATATATCTTCTGAGTACGATGTGTGTTCATTTAAGTACAAAAGAGACAACTTGATATATGTTTTATTTTATTGTGTTAATAAAGCTTTATTTTTAAGGAGAACCGAAACCCTTGCCAAGAAATTTGGTGCAATCATATAGAGAGTTATCCGCCGCGGACCTATATTTAAGGGCACGATGCAATAAAAGCATTGCTCGTCGGTCCATTCCCGCACGACTGTGCAAGATAAATGGACGGCACCGAGCGGCCGCGGTGAAGAAGACGCGTTCTCACGGCCCGTGCCTGCATTTTTCTTTTTTGTTTTATCTGGTTTCCGAGTTAGAGGTCGGCCAGCCAGCTCGAAACTAGAAGTGACCGCTGCACGCGCGATTATAACGATAAAAACTGTGCGACTGTGGCGGGATACGGACGTCTAACGAGTTCCTATCCGTACCTGTCGTGAACACGTACATTCACAGAGTCGCTGATTATTTTTTTCTTTCATTCCTTTGACTATTTATGAAACGTATTTACCGTTATCTCGGCAATGAAACCTTTTTTTTTATTTTTGCATAATTCTGTATTAAGATCGTAAAACGACAATAGAGGGATTTAAATGTGTAAAGTGCGCACTCTCGCTTTAATTAGACACGTCCGTGCCTGCACAACACCTCATTATTTACCGCTTCATTAAGAGTTCTCTGACGACGAGAGCCTGTCAAAATCCTAACGAACACCCGTCTGTCGTCCGCGTGACGTATCGCGAGAATGTCCTACAATAGTCACTGTCGTCAACTACGTTAATTGTCTTACTTTTCCCCCATTTAATGTCCTCTATTATTTTATGCGCCAGTCTTGAAATTATTATTTTACTTTATATAAAGGTACCCACTCAACACTTACTGTACATCTCCAAATTATTGTTTTAAGCAATAATGGCGGTTCGTCTCATTTTGGTAATGCGCGGAAATGATGTGCTTGCGACGATAATGGCAGCAATAGAGATTACGAACTATAAAAAAGCTAATAACTATTCATGTTACAAAATCAATTTGTGTACAGTTATAAATGGTGGAACAACACGAATAGTTTCTATCGAGATTATAAAAGAAACATTACATTACGTGTAAGTATTAAATAATACGACACATACATACGTATTATATTATATGACTCGAGTACCATTCAAACACAGATAAAAGTTTAAAAATAAATTATAGGAAAAATATGTTTGTACTGACTGTACCTAATTTAAATTTTAATATAATTCTAGCTAAAAGTCAAAGCAAAATTAAAGTCAAGTACATCCTCAAAACAAACCTTTCACGCTCCGCTCCGTTCTCGCTAAACTTAGACCAATTATTTACATTTTTTTCTTATCCCTTTGTCTACAGGTCATTATAATAGCGTCAGTTGGTGAGCGTTGGACGTCTCAGGACCATATGTTTTAACTTTAAATTCACTTGACAGCGAGCTTCGGCTAATTGATTAATGGTTTCTTGAGGCGGACATTTCAAATGCCCGATTATAGTTTTTTGTCGGCGCATCCCTGATAATGATACGTTTTGATTGCATCAAAAAATTTCACCATATGGTGTGGAACATTGATTTTCGCTGCAACAGTTGTTACGTCCTTGAAGTAAATCAAAACAGGCAGGTAGATAGGTTTTAAAGGATTTGAACATTAAAGGTTATCGTAAAAAATGGACGGAAGGAAGAATAAGAATTCATTAAATTATGAAACTTATTATGTTACATACAGACATTTAATCTCATCAGTCGTCATCTGGTCCGGCTTAGTCTGATGGCTACTTATCTTCTGCCTACATAAAAATATAAAAAACAATATTACTTAGTCACAAGTAAATACATAATATAACAATGTATAATTTCTTTTCAACAGGATGGGCGGTACTGGCATGTCAAGTGGCATGGGCGGCGGGACGCTGGGCCACTGCCAGCTTGCCAACCAGCCGCTGGTGATGCCAGTGTTCCCCCTGCGAGCCAGCCAGCCCAGCCCCGTGCCGGTCTACTCCCCGTCTCGCTTCCACATAGACAAGCGATGTCAACATCGGTGCACGTGGAAATGTCTAGCCATAGCCATGATATGCCTCTGCGTCATCCTGGCGGCTATGCTCGCCTACTTTATAGGTAAGTTGTGTTACTGTAAAACTTTATCGCACATATAAATAAGAAGCTTTTGATTTTTCACGTACTATAATTATCCAGACACTTCATTGAAACTGCATCTATGAGATTCATCATGTTTATGTAGAGCTTTTCACTGTTAAACAAAATATCAAATTAAAAAAAAATCATTAACAGTTTCGAAATTTTGTGTATTATCTAACTTAAAATATAAAATGAGTTAACTTACACAATAACAGCACTTACACAACTTATTAAAATTTACAAAACAAGTCAATCAAAACAATACATAAAACATAGTATTTATATTTCGAAATATGTTACAAGAATAACCTCCAATGTTCTTCGTATTTTAATCACCATGGAATAATATAAATGGTTAACGATTGTTAAAACAAAACGGACATATTATTATATTTCTCATATATCATCGTTCGTCCCAGCGGGACATCAGAATTGTTCGTTAGAGAACGCTTTATGAACCCGTTCGGAATGCAGTTTATCATTAGAGATATATTATTTTAATAATATTAGACTACATATGTAATACATTACATTTAATTAATCATACATTATACGATTCTTATAGCGATGACAGGTTATGATTAATAAAATCGCTTCATTTAAAAATTAACATATTTATTTTTGAAAAATTGTGATTTTTTAGTCTGTAAATAAAAATATTTATCTCAAAACGTTCAATTAGTAGGCAAAGTCCCAGTGAATTAAAGTAGACTTTGAGAAGTAGGTAACTTGTTACGTGCACACAATGTCGTTATAAAATTCAATGCTATTATTAATGAAGTTCGGTAGGGTTGTGAGTGACAATTAAACGAAATTGTACGAGGACCACTTCACTTTAACGTGGCTCGCGTTGGCAACATTCCTAATGTAACGAACTTTTATTCACACGTAATTTGAAGGCTAATAGACTAGTGATATGTTGTATTCGTTCATGTTATAATCGACGGAGTATAACAAAAACAAAAGCGAAAATAATTGAATGTACACACTCAGAAACGCGTTTGAAGTTTAACGGTTGAACTAATTGCAGATAAAATTACACACTTGAGACCCTAGGGGCTTTGTTGAAGCAATTATTATTAACAGACAATTATTTATATATTTCTTCCAATTTTTATTTACTCGAATAAATACACGAAGTAGGCACGTCGTAATATAATAGTGATATATTAGGTACAAATAATCTTTCATTTAATAAAACCCCACCTAGCTGTACCTACATTTAAAGGCATATCCTGCGGCGATGGATTTTCTCCAATAAGGGACAGATTTAATCTTTTCTGATTGGAAATTTATCCAAAAGGAGCGGTGGGTTACATAACGTGTCGCCTTGCGGCTACAATCTGCAGTCTGCGCCGGTAGATGTACATATTGCATAGACAGATATTGTGTATAAATGCTGGTTTTATTCGGTTTATATTATAGGTGTATACAATTATACGTTCAAGGTTCGTCGAGATTTTATTGATTTGATTAATTATATTTGTAAGTTAAATTAGCTATTTTTAAACATGAAAAAGTTATAAAATCGTTTTTTGTGTAGATCCTGATGGGATAATAAAACTCTGATAATAAAATTTAATTTGAATAACTTAGGTAGGTACATATATCGTATGCAAATGAATTGATCAAACATCGCTGTTTCAACGAAAACAGACATTGGCCATTAGTCTTTCATCATTCTTTGTTTAGATCTCCCGTCCGACAATCACAGAGAACGCTATAAAAAATAAACAAACATCAGAAAAATATAAATGATGCGCCTAACCTGAGGCAACGCGGTGCGTGCCTCGGGCCCTCGCTGCTGAGTTAGCGCGGTAATAAATTATCTTATACTTCCACGTCTCTTGTAATTTTACTACGGATATATCACCCAATCGCAATCTCGGCTCATCTCCAAACGACCGATCATAATTTATGCAAAAACATTTTTATAAATCATGAATCATAAACGTGTAATCTTTTTTTAAATAAAATTTTGTAAATTAGTCGTGCCTTCCAAACAACATAATTGGCAACGAAATATTTCGGTGAGCACTAAATATCGTTTTATTATTAAAGTATGAGAACAAGATAAAATCTCAGTATTTAGCTTTGTGCTTTTGTTTTGATTCCAAGTTAAGCAAAAACATATTAATTACAGGATGACACATTGAGATAAAATACTGCAGTCGATTTAGTAATGTGGATTTCATAAATACCAAATACAATATTAAATACTTATGAGTTGAATATCTCTTGTTTGCTAGACATCGCCTTTGGTTAAACCAAATATTGTTATTATAGAATTGGTTTAACAAAAAGCTCTAAATATTAAAATCATATTTAACTAATGAACGCAATTACATATTATGTAGTTTTTGCTTAAGAATCTTAGTATAGCAATACGCTGATGAAAAAATATATTTCGATTTTAATAGTGTTTGTTGTAGGATGTTTTGTGTATACATATTCAATACAGTAATAGTAATTATAAAAATCTATTTTCTTCAATTAAAACTGAAGCATGATACTCAAGGCTCAAGACTGAATTAGAAATAAATGATTGAATCCTAAAAATTAATTCGGTGTTAAATGAAACGTATTGTATTTACTACAGATAAATTTAAAAGCAATCAAAAAGTTTATTGATAGTAACTTTTCATTCATATATTTTGTAACACCATTAAATTGACTGCTCACATGTTCTTGAGATAAAGCTCCTAACCACAGACGCAATAAAAACATCGCAAAAATAGCATCAAAGTCGAATCAACCGCTGGAGATAACTACGTAACCTACTTACGGTCCACACATTCAACGACGTAGCGTAGGAAAAAACTTCCTTTTATATTTTGTATCATCATTTTTAACAAATAAATTTAATAATGGAATAAAAACCACACATGATTTTACCGAACAGAATATTTGTATTGTGTTGAAATACAATATGTGCACATGTTTATATCTTGATAATGGTAATGAAAATAATATACTGTATACTATACTGTATAATTATACACATATGAAATGTTTTTACAAAAGAATTATATAAAAGAATTTAATGTTCCTATTAAACTCAAGGTATGTTCCACAATATCACCCGCAGCTTAAAACTTCTAAATCTAAAGCTCTTTCTACTACTAGTTTCACTGAAAATCTTGAACCCTTACACAATTAGGAAACGTATACAATCACACAATGATTTTGAATTTTGAGAAAACATATTTTATACTAACTGCTATGAGTCACTTAACATACTTTATAGGTATTCGTAACGAACGGAAACAAATATTGCGGGCTGCACCGCGCAATTTATGTCAAAATCGCCCTATAATACCGTACAATATTTCATTTTTATTTCTCCTTCTATTATCATACTTCGTCTTTGGCACACTGACCGTGTACAAAAATTATGAGACTATATGTGAACAAAGTGCAATAATAAATCAAACTTATATTTTAAAAGCAAAATTGAGTATCTCTTTTATCATTAAAGTGTTTTGATTTGTTAAAAAGGAGGATGAAATAAAGTTTGAGAGTATCAGAGACCAATTAAATAAATCAAGCTAAGAATTTTATTGAATTTATTCGGGCTTAAAGAAATCTCCTCCATTGTATAGTAAAATACTATATCCACTTAACAGTAATGCGGACGTGTTTATAGGTGCTTGGCCAAGAGAAAGTCCGAGAACGGACTTGAAGAAAATAAAACTTCCATTTTCTTCGTTTCTAAGTAATGTAATGAACCACCTCGATGTGATGTGTTTTAAGTCAATGGATCTTATCGTATTGGATCTCGCTTCATTTAGATATGCATTAAATTGTAGGGACGGCAGATAAGCCGTGTGTCGCATATTGATGCGCCGGCATCGAGTCCACTTTAAAACGATACGTGTTTTTTAATTGAATGACTTATACACCTTCAAACCATCACATTAAGATTTCGTCGAGATATTCTCTAATCTAACCACAGAATAGAAGATATGCCGACTCTATATGTCAGAATGCGGCAGTTATTTACTTCTTTAATCTAGCTGTCATCGTAAACAAATTGATTTTTTAATACAATTATTTTTAATTTTTAATTAAAAATGAAATCTTTACTATGTTCGTTTTGTATTAGTAATAACTATCGAATAGCCATAAATCTTTTCACGATTGCAAAGATAATTAAGCGAAGCAGACATAGACTTTTGTAAAGTCATTTAGTTACATTAATGTAATACGAAACGACTTGTTAAATTAAATTTATTATTAGGTACACATTTATTTTGTTCTTATTTTATTTTACGCTTTGTACTAAGAGGTCTCAAATACGTTGAATATAATTATCATAATTACATATTATTGTGGCTTAGATCTAAACAAAGAATAATTTACTTTTGTGCGTCCTTCGTAAAAGTTTCTTGGTTTATTCGCCGGTAGAAAACTTTATAACTAGGAAAAAGTAATTAAATTTTACGAGCAAACTTTGAAAAACTACATAATTTATGGTAATTAAAGCTGTTTTTTGCTTTTATAGGTTGTTGCTTTGAAACATTGCTTTACAAATTATATTTTATTTTATATTACTTGAAAGCTCTTTGTTTTGGAGTATTCATCAGTAACAATACACCGATTAAATACGACCCCGCTATTATACATTGGGCGATACAAAACTTCATTAAAGTGTATTCATAAATCTTTCTTCTCATTCCAAATAATCATTTAGTTCCAGAAGCACAATAAAAATATTTGTCGAACACGCCTCCCGGCTTTCCGGATATGTAGCGAATAAAAAGCGTTCTGTATTTTAATCCGACATAAATCTCCTGGTATACAGTAGTTTTGCCGGTGTAATGAAAAAATGTGAACCATCTGTTGCACCCTTCATTACGTCCAAGCACGATGAATGGGCACGAATATAGCTGCATCAACTTTTTAATGTAATTGAAATTTTGAGGGCCCCAATTTTTTAGTTAAAGTCTCCCTATAACTGTAACTAAATGCTAAAATAATATTCGATACATTCGATACAACACGCGCCGCATGACAGTTTTTATGTCAAAATGTATTGACCTACAATGAAAAAACATTTACGTAAGGATGTAAGCATGTGTATATCATTTCAATTTTAATAACTAAGTTATACCCTAAATGTTTTGTAATAAATTTAAAAATAAAATTACTAGATTATAATGATAATGGCCAAAAATGTATGTAAAATAGAAGCTAACTATTTGTTTTTGTTTACTTCAGACGGAAATAAGTAATTAACATAACACGAACTCTGTCATCACATGTACAAAGTACGTATCACAAGTGTTTTTAAAACGTTTAACGGTAAACTAGTATTTAATTTCCAATACATGTATGTGTATAAGTATACAATACCTATAGACATATATGTAGAACATACATATATTTTCAGTTTTCAACGGCTAAATGTGTACCTATATGTGTATATGATATATCTACCTATCTATATACATATATTATTTGTGCCATAAACACTTATATTTTCTCAACATATTTTAATACGTAATTCGATAAGTTAAATTGTAAAACTTAATTAAACTGGAAACATGTTGTTAATTTTTAATGCTCTGACTGCGAAAATTACAAGCGATCATTTTTTAACTTTTTCTATTAAATTTGCAGTTGGCAGAGATAGATTTGTTCTTGTCCACACTTCTTAAAATAGGGCAAACAAGACCTCGACCCTCCGTGAATGTGGATCATATTTACACTAGAAAAGGACGCTATTATGATGTGTCCCGTATAATGGAAAGAGATAGGGTGACGCACACGGAGCGGGAGATTTATCACGTGACTAATACCGAGTCAGTGCGACGGCGCGACGTATCCCCCGGGACTCTATCAAACGAGTTTGCTCCCCCATCTCACGATGCAATCTATGCTGAATCGTATTACAATAAATTGTATTAACTCGAAAAATAGTACAGATAGCAAACATCGTCCATCTGCACACAATCGTCTCGTGCATCGCTCAGACGTATTCAACGACCCTCTATTTCCTCAGCGCCGTTCTATGACGAAAATTTATATATTTTACGAGGGATCATCGGGAAAAGGCGCAACTTACTACATTGCAATGTATCATTTTTGTGGGCGGAAATTACGTCATCTACGATTCTATATGTTGTTCAATGTGCTATTAGTTTTTATTGGCTCAAACATTTCGGTCCCTTTGAACTGAACTTATGGAGTGTGCTTAAAATAGATTTATTATTTATTTAAAATTGAAATTCTATTTATTTACTAAAAACTTTATAATAATTATAATTATTCATATGCAATATACTTAAATCTAACGGTTACTTATCTAAGTTTAGCAGTATGGGATTTAAAAATCGATACGACTTACCATTTTAAGTCATGAATATAAATTACTAATTTATCCATAGATCGTTGTGGTGATAAAACTTATTGTCGTTAAGTATCGACCCTCAGCCCAGTTAAAGTAAATTGTCCAATTCAGAGCTCAAATAGCCAAATGGCGTCAACGCATCGTGATGCTTATCTCAACGAATCGATGAGATAAATCGAGCGTCAGGGGATGATGATAATATAATTATTTCGGTAAATTATACTTTATAACAAGATACACTTTAACGAAAACTTAAAGATAAGTTGATTATCATAAACCCATTAATTTTGTCATTTGCTTTGTCAACGTTTAATATTAACTTAACTCACTTTTTCTCAAACATTTTATTCAGTAAAAATAAACTGATAATAAAATGTATATAAACTACTTAATTAGTCTGATTCCGTCTTTACGTTCCGTCAATTAAACCGTACGACGATTGACACATGGCTTTCATTTAAGGCGGTGTAACCAGATCCCAGCTTGCGCGCACGTTCCAAAACAAAATAAACATTGCATCTTTAATGGGGCAGCAAATCCCGATTCAACGATTCCCGGTCGCTTGCAAGCTTCTTATAAAACTAATAAATGTATGCAATCAATTCACTTCACAATGCTTCACGTCCTTCTTAGTTTACTTTTTAAATACCGTTTGACACGAGACACCATTATTGAAAACATAGGAACTGTAGTGTCAGTTTTTATTCAAGGGTTTTATTTTTATTTTACTATAATAAAAAAAATATTTGAGACATTATTCTACGCTTGATTAACTTTTAGGTTTATAAACATAAAAACACAAAGTACGTGCTTCCGAGCCCGTGCTCCTTTTTATCTAAAAGCGTAAAGAATTATCTTATTAAATTGCTTAGCTGGATTTTCTGTCGTTAGTAACAGTTAAATAATAAGTAGACAACAGTAGACCTGGTATCGAGAAGTACCCGAACCACCTACGTGCTTTCAAGCTGCCCGACTCATTGCAACGGAACCAATTGCTTCGTCACACTGCCACGAAATGCGCCTTAGACTTGCTTCGGTTAATTAAAACTCAACGGGACGGCACGACACTTACACTGCTCATAGATGCATCTCTTGAATGTCACATTCTCAAGTGACGGTTCCCATTGTGCCGCATTTCGTAATAACACTTACAACAAGATCATTGCTTGAATGGCATTCCATTTTAACTTCTGGATATTATTGATTAAATGACACGAGTGATTGAGACTGTTATTTTTATTTAGACATAGAGAGACGTATGTAAATCTAATTCGTTCAATCAATTTTTTTAAAGGTTAATTGTTTTATCTTTTGTTTCAGCGCTATCGTCAATTAAAACTAATATAGACAATTCTAATTGTATCTTGGTACAAGATGTAAAAGCAGTCACACACTCACATGGAATTCGCGATGCTTTATCCACTTCTTCACCATCAGACGGTTTGTAAAATTTCATTAAAGATATTTGTAATGTGTAAAAAAATAGCACAGAATTATTAAAAAAATAACATTTTTCAGAATCCATATCAACATCTTCACTGGGAGGCTGGTCGACTACAGCAGAAGCGGCATTAGAATCAGCAGTAATACCTCAGCAAGCACAACAAGCTGCTCCACCACCTTGGTCCCCAGCTTTAGAAGTAAGAGAGTTCGATGAACTTCATAGTGCTACAATACCAGCGTATCAATTCTGGAGTTCTGAATTTCGCAACAAACAACCAGCATTTGTTAGTCTTAATTTTACTGTTCCTTGGGGTGCTAATTTCGCAGTCTACGGAAGAAGAAACGTCGCCCCGAGCGTTACACAATACGATTTTGTGGAATTTATTCGCGGTGGTAGGGTTGATCACAGACTCAGAAAGAGGAGAAGTCCGCATAGACATGAACCAGCGTTTGTTGACTTTAATGTTTTATTAAGCACAATTAGCCCATTTCAAAGATGGAACCATACGATAAGCAAAAGATCTACAGATATGAGAGTAAACGTTAGTATACTTCAATATCTCGACACAGGAAGATGGTTTATTTCAATATACAATGACGAACTCCAACCGCACCACGTTGAAATGATTGTTTCTGAAGCTGAAGGTGTAACAAACTCTTGCCCTGATGATTGCTCTGGACACGGGTCTTGTTACCTTGGAAAATGCGAATGTATGGATGGGTTTGAAGGACATGACTGCTCGAAAAGTAAGCTATTTCAAATACATCTAAACAGCAATATAATATTATTTGAACAGAATAGTGATATATTTTGTTTTATTTACTTTAAGGTGTATGTCCTGTACTTTGCTCTGGTCACGGCGCTTACGCTGGTGGTATATGTCACTGTTCTGAAGGTTGGAAAGGGGCCGAATGTGATATACCAGCACACGATTGCGAACCAGCTGATTGTTCTGGTCGAGGCCAATGTATTGCTGGACAATGTAACTGCAAAGCTGGCTGGAAAGGAGCAAAATGCGATGAAGGTTAATTTCACACATTTTTAAATGTTTAATATATGGTGAATCTCTTCAAAGCCAGTAACAATAAGCTTTTTTATACAGAGGATTGTCTCGATCCAACTTGTGGTGGTCACGGTTCGTGTGTTCGTGGTCGATGTGTGTGTCGCGCTGGCTGGCGTGGAGCAGCGTGTACTGAACGTGACGCGCGTGTACAACGATGTTTACCTGCTTGTTCTCAAAGAGGAGTATACGATTTAGATGCAGGAAGATGTGTCTGTGATCCATTGTATACAGGCGATGACTGTTCCCAAGGTAATTAAATTAAATATGTATAGCCATGTTAAGAATATTTTTTTAAGCATAATTGCATAAATTGAACTTGCAATTTCAGTTGTATGTTCCTTGGATTGCGGACCTCACGGAGTTTGTGCGGAAGGCGTTTGCCGCTGCGATGACGGTTGGACGGGCTCATTGTGTGATCAAAGGCCATGTGACAGTCGCTGTCATGAACATGGACAATGCAAAAATGGTACTTGTGTTTGCACGCAAGGTTGGAATGGCAGACACTGCACTTTACGTAAGTTAACAATATATTATTATCTAAGGTAAAACAGTTAATGTATATAATATATTCAAATTACATATTTACTAACCCTTTGCATATAATATTTAGCTGGTTGTCCGAACGGCTGCTCTCGCCACGGCCAATGTTTGCTGGAAGACGGAGTCTATCGGTGCTCCTGCGCTGATGGCTGGGCTGGTACAGATTGCTCTATTGCACTTGAATTATCCTGCAACGATAACGAGGATAACGATGAAGGTAAAATTTGTTCACATGTACTCAACAGCTTTGATTTTTAAAAAGAACCCGTCGACATTTAAATTGAATGGTCATTTGACATTGGCACTACCGTTTTGAAGATGGCATGACGGACTGCTCGGATTCGGAATGCTGCAGTCGACCCGAATGTGCCGAACATATAATGTGTTTGGCCTCCAACGATCCTGTTGAAGTACTGCTTCGTAAGCAACCTCCATCTGTCACCGCATCATTCTACCAGCGCGTAAAGTTTCTTATTGAAGAAAACTCTGTCCAGAGCTACGCACACATGGATGAATATTCAGAAAGGTAAGTGATCATCTTTATCAAATGACTGGGTAACACCAAATCACTTCATACGTGAAAGATATCGAAAGTAAATTGTAATAGAAATTAATCGTAATATAAAAAGCGATATCTTTTACTCGACGATGGTTTAGGATTGACCTATCGGTTTTGCACAGTTATAAATTGATAATTTGCACCTAACAATATGAGTAGATCCGTATTATCATCTCCATACTTTGTAAATCCGTAAATAACAAAAACTATGATGACATGATGTATTTAGGAACTAGCACCTTTACCAATATAAATCCCATTCATCTTCCTAAACCCCTCCAAGGATTTGGTGTGGTTATTTTTTATTTTATTAAAACAATTTTAACCAAATTACGATTATTTTCTTTCATCTGGTGGAAGTGTTTTGATTTTCCTAATTTTTTATTTGATTTCCAAAGCAAATTTATTAATTTATTATTTGCAATCCCGGCATGGTTAATAATTTTTATCGTGTTATAATGTTTTATTTATTTTAACAAATATTTTTATTTAATTACTTTTTCACACCAGATCCGATGTGTTGTGTATTGTCTAATGTTTATCCTTTGTGTGTGTCTTACCCTACCTGTTTGTCTAATCAAACTAAAAGCGTCTATTAAATACGAGAAAAATATATATAAATTAAATTTTCTGAGCGCTCAAAGCTTTCGAACAGTTTTGTTTGTCTTTTGCCATATCATAATACATATAAAACTAATTAATCTTACAGTCATCCATGGCTCAAATTATGATGGATTCTATAACGAGACTAACCTCAAAATAACGATAAAGTAACTTAGGTCGATGTAATTCTTACGTTTCTTTCATGATCTGAGTCTCATTAAAGCAATAGTTAAAATAATTTGATAATTTTAAAATCATATACACGGTTCGTTAAAAGTATAATAAGATCTCTTACAACAACAGAATAAGACAAAGCAAAACTGAATAAAAAAAGTAGACAACCCACCTCGCTTTATATGCAAAAGCGCCTTAAAAGTTTGTTTGCATTAAAACACGAGCCGCTTAACTATTTTATTTGTGTTGGAGAGTCTGGAAGGGTTATATTGCGTTCTGGCATTTGTTTCGTTGGGCCTAAATAAATATAACACTTTAAATACCTTTGCGCGCATCTAGCATGTACTTTTGTTCCGTGCTACCGTCCGTAATATAGTACAAAAAATATCTTGGTGCAACCTACGATTGTTTTTTTATCAATTTTACTAAATTAATTCAATTAACAAAAATTAAATAGTGGTGGCGTTGTTATAATGCAAACGGGCTTTTTCTTAATCAGTACTAATACATGGGAACGATTTTAAAAAGATAATTTAAAGCAAGTGTTAAAACGCAAGGTAACCAGCGTAGACGAGCGCAATCGGCCGCACCGGTTGCAAATCTGGGTGGGGTTGCACTGAGGGATGTAGGTATCTGTGTAGTAATCTGTCCTGTCTTTCTGTGTCCCTGTGCCGCCGTGTGTCCGCCACTCCTAGCGAGTTCTGGAATTCCTTTACACCATGGTAAGTGTCAGTCAGCCCGCCCTCGCCCCTCAGTGTTCAGTATCTGTTAACCTATTCCCTTTTGTTGCGACTCCTGCATATGTGTGTAATGCCAACGCCCGCCGCTTGCCTTCTAACTGGCATGCGAACGGCGATACTAACGCTTTTCACTTTTCGTTTACTCCTTTGTATTCGTTTCATTCTCTATGTGTATGTAACATCTGTATGTCTGTCTTAAATGTTCTTTGTGGTTGCGACAAAGTCCTCGGAAGCTCAGTCGTAAATCATGCGACGGTACTGAACCGTCTTATTTGAAATAACATTATTTGTCGCAACCGCAACCGTATTTTTGTAATATTTGTTCTCGTCTACTGTGCTTCTATTATAGCTCACATATACTATGATATACTTTTGTTATACAATAAAATATTAGGAAAATCATTTACGCTTTCACGCAAAACGTTAAAAACACATTTCGTTAGGACTAGGACTGTAATATATACAAACCGAGACGCGCAATATATATCATCAATCGAGCAAATTTCAGCGAACACGCAAATTTAGCTTCGAATAAACTTACCCTTTTATGTGTTCCTTACCCTTTGTCTGCGTCTATCATCTGTTAACCAACCCCTCACCCTATGCCCAGCTCTTTATGTGTTTAGATCCTAAACCTGTAACTAATCGAAACATGCGTTGTTAATATACTTCGAATACTTCACAGCCGAGATGATAGCAACCTCGTCGACACTGTACATTACTACCATTGCTTCCATCAACCGGTCATAAACTACATTTTAGTTCAACTGACAATGAAATTGGTGCAATGACCTTATGTACTGTTATGTAACCTTTAATGAATGTGTGTTATTAACTTATTCTTTCCAGAGTGTAAAATAATAATGTAAATAAATATTGAAAACGTCAACTGTTGTAAGAATGCTAAAACTAACATAAATGTTTGATACAACATGATTCTATTTTCTATTTTCTACCTACATAGTTATGAGCATAAATATGTAAAAAAGTCTTCAAAAGGTAACCGAATACTAACCAACTTTATTGAGTAAGTATTTATTTCTCATGTAAAACATCACATCTGTATTCGTCATTCATATTATTAATAAACATTACTGCTTTTGATAATCAGCTTAACATAATAATAATAATGTTATTATCATTTCAGCTTCGGAATATAAGTAAATATTGTTTTAAGTCTTCCAGATGTGTGTTATTTTTTGTTTTTGCGTCGTAGATATGTTTTATAAAAGTAATGTAAAGTTATATACAACTTTTACATTTTATGTATTCTTCTTTAGTAAGTTATCGTCATTTAAATACGACAATATTACACCAATGAGAATATTCCATAAATATATGTGCTCATGGACTAAGATTATAGCAATAATTGGAATAAAATTCTGTATTGAATTGTATAGTAATTAATCGTGGTAAATCTAAATTTTTGAGAATAAATTATGATAATTAAATGTGTGGTCATACTTGTAATTAAGGACGCATGCATACTTGGAACTTTGAAAGCTGGACCTTTTTTCAGTAGTTTCTAACTATAGATAGGAAATATACTAGATAGGTTAAGAAGTTTAACAGTAAGTATAACACATTGCACAGAAAATTTAAAAAAAATACGCAAGTAACCTTATCTTAGAAATCTTATTAGCAAACACCGCAAAATTAACTGTTTTTTTAACGAAAATGCTATAACGATAATTTTGCGTAATAATTCTCAAAATACAAGCGTCGAAAAATATACTTAAACGTACAGTTTCGGCTTTCAAAATAACAACACATTCATGCGTTTTTAATTGCATTATAATAGACAATTCATTTTTTTTTTTAAATATTAAAGTAAGGATTTTTTTCAATATTAATCGAATTTTCAATGCTGATAGCCGCATTTTTTTTTTAAATTATTACAATAAATTATTTATCAATGAGTACAATCACAATAATTTTTCGGGACTATAAAATAACACATATAATAACGCTTTACACTTTGGAAAGCTTATTGTCAAAATTTTGTGAATTTGCACCAATTTTTGTGTCAAGAGATGGTATTTAACGTAAAAACGTAGATAAAAAATCCTGTTATATCAAAAATATTGACTATGGTCTGTGTGGCAGCTGTTACATGCATAATACCTACATACCTATCTAGACAGATTTCCGTTTACATAACAATAGAAACATTTAGAAAATCTTCAAGACGTATGTAAATGGAAGTTTAAACTAGATATTTAGCTAATCCTGAAAAGAGAATGTGCAATGCTAATACTTCTTATTTTATTTTTTCAATTTTATTTTCATACTTCACTTTCACAGATTTGATTGCAAGTTATAAGCGCATTAGCACGAATACCTCAATCATTATTATTGAGGAGGTGCATCCGGCGATATGATTCACATAGAAACCGTTATAACTTCGATATTTACAAGAAAATCTGATATTTTTTTTTATAAAAACAATTAATTTTATCTGATTAATTTTATTCAACCTTAGAATAATTTAAACTCTTTACAACTTTACTCTTTAATATTACGGTAATATTTGTCCAATAACAATATTTGTAATTAAAATAGCAATACCAGTAATGTGTAAAACAATAACTATAATAGATATACTTTTTAATAGCAATAATAACAATGTGACTATCGACTTTTTTTATCAAAATTTAAAACATTTTAATTAAGACGTACCAAAATAGACTAATACTGCTTCTGTGATAAAAATAACTATTGGAGAATTCATTAAATACCTACGTATTTGAAATAAAAAATAATTAAAAACCATAAAAATACCAATTTGAAAATTATCTTTCGTGTTACTTAATTTCAAAAGTATTACTTTCAACAGCTTTTTAAAACATTTTCACTAACTAAGCCATACCAGAACTAAACGAAGACGGGTCTCGCCGAGCGCTATTCTCGATCACAGATACGCAATTAATCTTACTTTTACGTGTTCAAACTCTTAGATATACGGTCTTGCAACTTGCTTAATTGAACAAACGATCGACATGAAGATATCTTTTATAAGTTTTAATTACATAAACGTAGGTATTATATTGTTATTGGTATTCCAACGAAGTCAATGAAATGTATTTTTATAATAGTACATTTTTTATTCTTTCATGTGTTTTCACGACATACTTTTTCGTCAATTCGTGTATCAATCGAAACTAATTTCGCATGTTAACCGAATCCTTAAAAACTATAAAAAGAAAAATACACAACAATTACCAAACCAGTGAATCACCAAAAAACTGTAACGAATTAAGCAAATTATCAACGGTGAACGGTTAAAGCATGCGTGTGAATCATATCGCCGGCTGCGTGCTGTGCCGGCACGAACTGATAAGCCGTGTGATGTGCAGCCGCGTGTCGGTGATGCGGGGGCAGGTAGTGTCGCCGCAAGGGCTCGGCATCATCGGCATCAGGGTCTCCGTGGACAGGGAGGCGAGATTCGGGTTCACGCTTACTCGACAAGGAGGATGGTAAGTGTTGCTTTTTAGTATAATCGTTTTTAAAAGTTTTAGATGTCTAAATATACATATGAATGTAGTGTTAAGCATAAAAGTTTAGGCAACAAACTGATGACAAACTATGTTGTCAAAATTAATAAACTTAAATTACTTTATCTAACTAGGTACAAAAACGATCCCTTTACCAATTCAAAACACTCGATATCTCTATGTAAAAATTATTGCGAATAGAAAGAAACTTAGACGAGTACCTACTTACACGCAAGTAAGATTTAAAAAATATGTACTGAATTCGAAACTTTACAGAATACTTCCGTCATGTTATTTATCAAAATATACAGGTTTGTCTCTTGCGTGTCGTCGCATCTTGCTAATTGAATTAATTTAAAAAAAATATTGCTTAAGACGAAAAATCATATTAAAACATTTGATCCTAAAAATAAATATATACGAATATGTATATGTATGTCTTTTTATAATAAGTAGGTACTACAACCAAAATTTGTTGAGTTGCACCGCAGGCACAAATCATTTAAAACAAAATTCAATGGTTTCTTTGCGAATTAATTGCACGTAAGTCATTCAACCCTTAATTCAAAGGAAGACAAGTCTGACACCGCCAGGTGGTGGGACACGTGCCGTCGTAAATACAAAGCACTCACACGTTATACTACGTACATTAAAAACAAAGACTGCAGCTTGCACTCAACCCGTTAACCTTCTCCTTTTACACGCAAATACAACATTACGCGGTATAAATAATATTTAAACATATCTAAAACAGTCGTCGCAATTTATTCTGGTATTAAAAATACGTGGTAATATGTAAGTTTACATTGTACAAGTATCTTTATGTTAAACAGGCTTTATTCATAGTAAAAAATTGCAAAAGACACGTTTATGCAATCAAATTAGTTGTTATTTTTAACAAATTAAAAACATAAATATAGATTTCTAATGTTAGATCATCGAGGTAAACGGTGTTATATTTAAACTAATAATTATTATTTAAAGTAGAAGAGAAGGTTTTTTTTGTCATTGCATAAGAATGTTGAATAGAGGATAATAGTTTGCATGAAAGTTTGTCATTTTAAAGTTAGATCGTCGAAGTTGGTAATAAGGCTTATAATGAATCGATAGAAAACCTCATCAGACTTGCGGGTTGTTCTGTATAAAATATCAGAGACTACCCTGTTTCGCATGGGTTGAACAAATTGTTATTATTAGAAGCTACACCATGGTCAATCATCGACCACGCAACTATTTTATCTCGTTGCATAAATTTTCGTTTTATGATTTTAACCTGGCAACTGGACAACAGATAGTATTTTGACAAAATATGAATAGATATAACACAAGTATCTATGTACTTATGTATATGTATACCAGTGTGAGAAAGTAGAACCGGACAATACGACCCTGAAACCAATGACGATGGCATATTCACCCTTCGACAAAACTTTAGCACACCACACGTCTTTCGTTCTAACTTTTAATAATTATAACTAATCAGCCTTTTGTTTCTATAATTTTCTAATTATAGAAACGGTAAGTTAAGGCACTGACATAAATGCTAAATAGAGACAGCTACTACTGTCTACTGGTAGGTAGGACTTAGGTAGGTTGGTAGGTTAGCATGCGCCACTCGAACGGTGCGCCAAAACGATAGCACACTTATGTAAAAATTTAAGAAAAAAACCAATGCATTCTTTAATTTTTTATTTTAGTAATGAGTACATCACCCTCTATTCTTTACAACTCAATCAATCTCTTTGGAAGCGTTTCATAAAGATTTTTAATATGATCTTGGTGTTACTTTTTCCACTTGTCTTGGATAGCATTTTTTTAAATTGTTCTGTACTGTCCATTTGTTCAAAATGTGAATACAAAGTACGTGGTAGCTTACCTCAACAATTTTCAATAATATTTAGGTTAGGGCCGTGCTGGCCATTTTAAAATTTGAATATTGTTTTTTTTTTTTAATAATCCTTAACTATGTTATGCTCTGTGAACGGCAGCATTATCCTGTTGAAAAGTAAAGTTTGGACCTACATTTGTGATCCATATTTGGCGAACTGTTCGTCAATTTACTAGAGAGCCGAGATGGTCTAGTCGTGAGAGCACGTCGACCTTAGCCGAAAGTCGCGGGTTTAAATCCTGGCTAGCACCGCGGAATTTTCAAGTGCTAAACTTGTGTGTAAATTCATCTCGAGCTCGGCTTGAGAGGAATATGAAATTTGCAAAGCTATTTGCAATAATTTGCAAAGCTTTTTGCAATAAATAGATCTAATTATTTAAAATAAAATTTACCCACACTGCGACACTACTACATCAATAACTACATAGTTATAACATAGTTATCTAATAACACTATGTCAAAATTTTCATTTATCATTTATCAAGTTGTCTGTTACATTACAATTATAAAAATTAAAATCAATGCTAGTCCATTAAAAATTTACATTTGGGGTTGCGTTTTTTTAGAGAATACAATTTTATCTTTTTGATGAGGATGAGTTATCTATGTATCTGTACTTAATAATAAAAAGATAGACATAAGATATCTCGGATAATAATTTAAATTGAAAACTCTAAAACAAGAATAATTCCACCATACTTAGCAATCAATTCTAATAAATTTTAAGTATAAACTATTGACAATTCTTTTACAATATTTAGGTAAATTAATGAGAAAAACGACAGAATTTTATAATATAAATATGAAAAGTTATTAAATTTACGTAATAGCTTTCTCAGATCGCGTGCCGTCGCGTATTTAAAGAAGAACTAACAATCGTCATAAATATTTGATCTAAACAACCGTGTAGAGGTCATTAATTTTCCGTTACGGTGATTACGAATTCCTTACACTTAATCGAATTACATAACAGAAACTACACGGATAATTACCGTAATAATACACGATATGGTATTATATTAAAATTAATATTTGTTTATTTTTACTTTTACGAGGTGTAATAACTACATTCTATACTAGAGAGTCCTTTAAAAGTGATTAAGCTGTAATGGCCGAAATTCGTTAAAATATTACTATTGTACAAGGGGACATATTAGGGAGTTCATGAATATGCTAAACGGAATTGCCGCTTCTACAAAGAATGTATGACAAAGGTTTTACCTAAAACTTGAATTAGAAATACATTCATTATGTATAATTACGTACGTTTATACCTCATTAAAATGAAAATATGGAATAGCTTCGTTAATATTACATAATTACATTTTTTTTTATGTGGGTAAGTAATAAGTATAATTGTATCATGTTTTGAAAAAGTCTATTTCTTTTCTGAGAGTAAAATTTAAAATAATTGGCTCAGTGCTTGCAATCTGTAGTTTCTATCATATTATTTAGACGTCTATTATTTTGGTCCTTAAATTAACTTATTCCTTAATTATTAAAACACATTTACCTTCGTAATTTCAATGAAATTCTGGCGAAATTTTTCTTTTTAATTTGTTCGACTGTAATTGGAAGTAAACTACTGAGCCGTTTATAAATCTAGCAAATGTAATAAGCAAATTTTCTAGATTTCTTAAGTAACATACGTTGAATATATTCTCTTAGCGTCACTCGTATCGAGTCGATTTCACTACTTATGTATGTACAAACCCTAAACTTATCAAAGTAGAGCTATTACGTATACATACTATTTTATATCGATAAATAACGCAAAATTTGTTGCAATACGAATGATAGACATCTAACTGAAAGAAAGTTAGTCCGATGTATGTAAATTTAAGGTTATAGCAATATTATTAATTTATTATTAATTATTTTATTAAACAATAATAATAAATATGATACCTACTTATAGACTATCCTCTAAGGCTGCATCTTCCGCGATCTACCATCTGCCCCGTTGGTTGAACATATACAATAATGTGAATAGGCTAGAGAAACCAATAGATATTTAAAAATGTAGGAATTAAATCATTAATGGAAACTTCGTATAGAGTAACGTAATTGTATGATATTGTTGAGGCTGTCCTATATGAGTAGTTCTATTTTAATCAAGTACGTACAGATTTAATTAAAGTATATATTTTATGTATTATAAAAGAAGTAAAAAAATCTCATCTCAAACAGTAACTACAGTTTTTAGCACTTGAAAACAATGGAAAATTCTTAGAGTCGATTTACATTAAACGAGCGTATGCTCGGTCTAGCACCATTTGATTATATTCTTTGAGTGCAACAAGACACAGAGCATTCTTTCGTTCTGTCTACAAATATTCTAAGAATATTCTTTGAATGCTCGCTCGCCCTTTAGCGTGCAAACACTTTGCTTCAAACATTATTCGCCTACATTTCGTGCAAGAATTCTAGTTCTTGGTTTTCATTCTTGATCGTTATTTAAGTGTAAACGTTTCGTTCACACTAAAAGACTATGTTCGTTTATTTTAAATTCATCCCTATACGAGACAAAGTTTATTTACATAGATATAATGGGTTATTCCCAATAGTTCGACTGGTGGTTCGATTAGTCTGACCAATGGGAATTTTTTTTCCCCGTGGTCC
>DVXP01000011.1:0-42731 GCA_018235645.1 Junonia grisea | reverse complement strand
AGATTTTTTTTTTTGTTTAATTCATGATGAGATTAGAATTTTAAATGCTGTAACATTTCGACAAGGTAAGGTGGCTCACTACTTGAGCTCTATTTTGGTATAATGTTAAAAAAATTTTCTCCGCAAACATTAACGGAAACAAAAAATTAATTAAGTATAAAAAAAATAAATTTAAAAAAATAATGAATTATGAAATATTTAAAACACAAATATACTTAAAATTAAAGAGTGGGAACCTTTAAGAATACGGTGTTAAAACGATCTCTAGGTCACATCATAATATACATGCTCTCATTTAACACTGTATTTTACGCTTTTATTTGTCGAGATGTCTAAATGAAGCCCATTTTTCCTAACAGGACAAACTTTTAATTTAAATAAAATAATAAAATTAGGTAGTTGAATTTGTTAAACGTTTTAATTTTATATTCAAATTAAACTTATCATCCGCAATCAACATTTAAATGATAATAATGCAAATCATCGTGAGAAAATATGTTTTGGAAGAAAACGTTCTAAATTATTATAAATAATAATTTAAATAATTTAAACAAAACCAATAAGGGTGAGGGTAAAATAAAAATAAAGAAAATTCAATATAATAGAATGTGTACCTGCCATCACATAACAATGACAGAACTTATAAAATGGTTATTTGAATAAAGTCTATTTTGTATTTTGCGTTTGAGAATGTTTTAGGTTTTTGGACGGTTGCCTTAAAAAATCAGATTCCGTACTCGAGCGGGTATTGAACCAGCAAACAGTTACATGACGTTATTACCCCTACTAAAATGTCAAATAATATAACATATACGGCCGCGAGGGCAACAAGAGCCTAACCAAAATTTTTAATACGGAGAAACAAAATGTAGTTGTGTTAATTACACGTTAAATGTTATTTTTGCACGCAATACGACCTAACAATAATTACGTGATTTATTTTGAGACGGGAACCAAGATACCTTTATTGTATTACGAGTACAAGTTTATAAACAAATCTGAAATATAGTTTTAATTTTGTTTGAATTTGTCTATCTCCAAACTTCAAGTCCGCGTATAGGCTGTTGTTGTTCTCGTAGCCTTATATGTCATGAAGATTTTGCTTTGCGTTTATGCTCTTTTTCTTTTGTTTGCGGTTATTGCGGTTTTTCATATCCGGGGTCTAAATGCGTTCTACTGGAATCGTTAAGCATTCAACGGTAATTTATTGTCTGAATTCGCGTATATGTCTTTCAATGCCATTAGCAAAATTAACTAATTATTTTCCAACATATTCCTTACAAATAACGTAACAGCAAAAAAATCTCTTTTGTTAAAACATAATTATGCAATAAAAATGATCATTGCCTTAATATTAAGATTAGATTCGTCACGGAGAATGAGTGAGAAGTATTTTTCGGTAAAATTGTGTTTCTTGTAAGCCACTAGTTATATAACTCATATATTGCTAAAGTTACGTCAGATTCCATTTAAGATCATAAATTCATATTATGTTATGGCTAATTTTGTAAGCGTTTTAAACGTTAACTGTTATGCGAAAAATAAATTAATAAAAATACTAGTTTATTTGGGTATTTTTAAAGTTCGAAGAGCTCTATACAAGGCCATTTAGTATATAAAATTTGAACGAAAATAAGCATATGGATCGTTTAAAGTTAAGCGGCAGCTACAATAGGCCACTGAAAGTATATTGACTTATGATGTCGAAGGTGTTCTATCCGGTTTCAACTGAAATTTAATGAAAGGTAAGATAGTGCTTACCCTGTCGTCTAGAGAGTTTCAAGAAGACGTCTTCTAAGGAGATACAGCTGTACATAGTGAGGAGTGCCTGAGGTGACTCCTCGGCTAGGAGGCGGCCGCTGCGCATCAGACCGATCTGAAAAGAAGATATCATTGTAAGAAATTGTGTCTTTATAATTATAAGGTTTTAATCACTATCGATCTTAACTTTCTTGAAAGAATTGGTCAATGATCAATATTTCGCATACCAACTTATTTACCCCTGTCTACCCTTTCAGTGTTGCAATTTTGGAAAATCTATTCCTAATGCAGATCTAGAAATATGTCTGCAAACTTTGGCCCTTAGAAGTCTCTATTATGGTTATATAATTATCGTGATAATTTACTATGTTATTGTAAGTATTTTTTAGATAAATAATAGGTGAATGAGCAGGTGGTTCATCTAATATTAAATAATTAACGCTTAATGTCCATGGACATTGATACAAGGAAAAAATGGAAGGTAGGAAGTGTAGGTAAGGACAGAATTGGGAAAAGGTAGCTCTTATATTGACCATCGGAAATATTGATAAATGCGAAAGTTAATAATTTTAATTTACGTCAATGAATATATTGGATACTTCTTATCCTGCTAAGTGAAAGTATTTCCGCGGTAAATTGTATGTATTTCAATGTCGAACGAGGCCGCAGGGCCGACACGTGAGAAAAATGCAAAAGCTTTAATGTATAAAACTTTACGTGATTTTGTTCTTGCAGGGTTAAACCGGGTTATTTTGGGTAAATACACATTACACATTCAAGGAAAATACTAATTGAAGATTATTCGTGTTAATATAATACTGAAGTTTGAATATGTCAACACAAAATTATTTTATGAGTGTAAGCTTATTGCCAAAATTCCTGAACGGAGTGCAAATTAAAGCAATAGAAAACGGATTTCACACACAGCCTATACATATCCCACTGCTGGGCATAGGCCTCTTCTCTTATTAGGGAGAAGGATATGGAGCTTAATCCACGCTGCTCCATTGCGGATTGGTGGATATACATGTGTCAGAATTTCTTCCGGCACATGCAGGTTTTCTTTACGATGTTTTCCTTCACCGCCGAGCTCGAGATGAATTTAAACACAAATTTAGCACTTGAAAATCCAGCCGTGCTAGCTAGGGCTTGAACCCGTGACCTTTGGTTAAGATCCACGTGTTCGCACCACTAGGCTATCTCGGCTCTTTATTGATTGAATATCATACTTTACATTAATGACGAGCGTTTGTGTTTCGATTTAAAATGCAAAATCAAGGCTATTAGAGAAACATGTATCTATTATTTAAAACATTTTTTTATGAGACATTTTTTAATTGGAATTTATATATAGATTTTATATACCTACATATATAGATAAAGAGTTATTTCAACAGAGTATAAATTATAAGTTATAAAGAGTTATAAAATATTGAACGTTTTCAAATAACTCAATAGCGACCTTCAGCATCAGATTATATTAATGCAAATAAAAGAAAACACATTAATGTTTTCCTGATATTAAACTGGCGAGACTTTTGCATATTTTTCATTCTTAACTGACTTCTTTGCAAATCTCATTTCCTTGTATGTTGCTACTTGAAAAAAATTCAGACAATTTACATTAAATATTGTTTTTAGATAATTTAAACTAACCAAGTTTATCCTATTAAGTTTTATCCTTGAGAAAATTCATGAGACGTTGTTCAAAGATTAGTTTGCGTCGTAATGAAGCTTGGCGGCGGGTGTCTCGAATTGGTATAATAAAATTTTGATTTATAAAATTATATGTCTACTTCTTTAACACATCATTATATTTCTTATAGGAAAAAAAATCTTATCGCTGAATCTCGATTGACTAGTTTGCGCAATCGGACTCAGTCGAACTCATTTCAGAATATAATCGAAACCTAATAGAGGAGAGAGAAATAAAAGGAAATATTTGATTGTTTGTTTCAATTGAATAGGCTTCGAAACTACTTGACCGATTTAATTTTTTTCAATATTGGGAAGCTACACTGTCTCCAGTGAACATAGGCTGTATTAAATTTTCAAAAAGATTAGGAATACCCGTGCGAAGCCAGGGTGGTCTGCTAGTATTAAATAATTTGGACTGGACTAAACTGAGGAATCAATGCTAAATGATTAAAGGAGGTTTGAAATCAGGTTTTGCCGGCCACAAATGGATCCAAATTTTTATTAAAAAAAAAACAAATTTATCTAAATGATACTTCATTTAGTTTTAATTTTAAACTTTAATTTAAAAATCAATATATACAAATAATAGGGAATACTATATTAGTAACCATAACTGTATACTTTCTGTAGTATACATAATAATTTGATGTCTACTAAGAATGAATTGTAATTCCACTGTCAAAGGCGTAAAAATAATAGATTTGAAAGGAAAAATGTGTAGGGAAGTCGTGGAAAAAATGCAAATAACAAGAAAAACAGGATTAATCTCATAAACTCATAGATCATCAAAAGTTTAAAGACCAACCGATTTCGAGGTAAGAAAATGTATAAATATTTATAGTAGCGTTACAAAAACAAGGTTAGGACCATATAAAGTCCGTAAAGTCACGTGTTTGTAAACGTGACTTACTAGTTTTGGTTATGTAATACATATTAACTTTCAATATTTATCAATAATATACTAGTATTGGCATTCGGCTCTGATAGCGTAGATATTACAGCCGAGATGGCCTAGTGGCGCGAACACGTGGATCTTTGGTGGTCACGGGTTCAAACCCTGGCTAGCACCGCTGGATTTCTAAGTGCTGAATTTGTGTTTAAATTCATCTCGAGCTTGGCGGTGAAGGAAAACATTGTGAGGAAACCTGCATGTGCCGGAAGAAATTCTGACACATGTATATCCATCAGTCCGCAGTCGAGCAGCGTGTTGGATTAAGCTCCATGTCCTTCTCCCTAATAGGAGAAGAGGCCTATGCCCAGCAGTGGGATATTTACTGGCTGTGTTACGTTATAATATGTCGGTAAAACACAACTAATATTTCCTCGGAAATCATATAATTCAAAAGCTTACAAGCTTACTTTCTATTGGAACTGTCCCTGTTTTTTGCCTTTACCTTTTATGCCATAATAATGTAATAATTTTGTATTCTTATCAACAATTTTTAATGATTATGATTTCAATAAAAGTGCAACCAAATTTAATCAATTAGAAGATTATTTTTTTAATCTACAGTATTATTACTTTTTTATCAATTTTCCAAATAATTAGCCAACAGATTTTGATTTCTTATTTTTTTAAGTTGAAAAAAAACAGAATAATGTTGTCGTGTTTTTTTTCACCTATTTTTTTATATTAATGATATAAGAATATCTAGAAAGTGCTTTGGTTAAAGTGGGTTAAATCAATCTATTTATTAACATTAATTAATAAAAAATACCAAATAATAATCCGTATAATAATAATATTTAATCCATTTGGGATGCTTTATATTTTTCTGTCGGTTTGGACATCATCAGCCCATTTTTCAGAGATACATTCTGGGCTCCTACTGCTACTAAACAAAAACACTGACTTTCCCACTTAAAATAACCTATAACTTACTGTTAATATTACGATAACCCAAGAAAAAATACAATATTTTCAGGCGGTAGTCGAGTTGCGAAGATTCAACGGCGACAAGACGCAGGCGACGGTGGCGTTGTTCGCCAAATCGCTCAAGTTCTAGACGTCTCCCACTAAGGAGCCCCCCGGACTGAAGCATCACATAAGACACGATATATTCGCAATCACATAATATTTTATTATATCTTAATTGTGGCCGAGCAACAACGGCCTAACCAATCGTTTACAAAATCGACACAATAGTGTATTTTACTTCTCAAATATATCGTCTTTGCACGTAAAACGAATTAATAATGATTGCTTGATTTACTACGAGAAGGGTTTATTGTATTGCAAATTAAATAAAATTGAGAGCTACAATAGTTTGATTTTTGTATATTTCAGAATTTCAAATCTGCATAGGCCGTTGTTGCTATCGACGTCTCAACTATCCTTAAGCTCTTTAACACCGGAGGCATGGGCATTCCAAAACCATTTATATGTTCGTCCCGCTAATTAATATTTTATTATATCGTAACTTTTCGAATTTAACTCCTAAAGTAGTAAGGAAGGACAAATTTATGTTTGTAAAATATATTTCTGTTAATCAGCAAAACTTCTAGCAACTGCTTGAAGTACTTGAAAGCCAAAACGTTTTACAGTACTTATACCATTTTAAAAATAATGATTAATTTTGACCTGCGGAATATAAAGTGATGGATTGCGATATATCGTTTTCGAAGGAGTCCGTATGTAATTGAACTTGTATTTATTTTAATATACTTATTTATTCAGTATTTCCGAATTTTTCTATCTATCAATGGCTTAGATATTTAAAACTACTGTTACTAAACTGTTAAATTTAAGTTTTTGTTCTGTATTTCCTAGTTGGATATTTTCTGTGTTCAATTAAATACGGTGGTTGTCTTATTAAGGATCGATGACCAAACTATGCCAACATATACGTTTTTAATAATTTTACCGACTTTAGAGACGTTTTTAAAATTAAATTTATATTGAAACGATCTATGAAGGTAATGATAAAATTATTTTCATATTCGATTGTTTTAGCTGAAGGGAATGACAATAAATTATAAATACGAAAAAAATAAGCTCTTAAACTAAAATAAATTACTTTATTTCCGGATTATTAAAATAATGTGCAGACTAAAAAAAATGGTTATGAAACTTCACAATGCGTTTTCTGGCGAATATCACAAATACCTAAAAAAGCAGCAATCGGGTTCTCGATAGTAAATAGTATTCCTCATAATAAAGATAAAATATGTAAAAACAATATGGGCAGCCTATATATAGTTTTAAAATAATTATTATATTGACATTTTATTTAACGTAACTTTAATCCGTATATCAAGTCAATTTCAAAAACCTCTTGTTGCTTAGCTTCATAACCGCTTTGATAGCTCTCAATTCGTTCCGAAACGGTGAATATTGGATTCTAATAAATAAAATGAATAGGAGCCCATTTATTTTTGTTACTTGTTTTTTAGTAGATTCCCAGTCAAAGCAGTTTAATATTCTAGACATAATAGACCGTCGGTTGTTTACGTCATATAAACAGCATAAACTGACTCCATTTGATATGTTAAACCATAAATTACAATTTCTATTGCGTCCAAATCAATGAATCATTCTTTGGTTTGGACTTACTAACAGACCCGACATTTAGTAGCTCAAAGACTTGAAATATTTTCAGAAAAAGTTGTAATAAATTATATAATAAGAAATCGGCATCCTACATCATTCGTACTCATTACTTCATTCGTACACGAGCGGGAATGAACGGAATGAATCGGCAATCACTTACGTTTTAAAAAATTGAATTTTAGACTTTACAAAGAAATTTTATGTACTTATGAATGTGAGACGGTTTGTCAACGGCAATAATATACCGGGGGAGCTTCGGGAGTAGAACCGATGGGACTGATTTATTTGACGTAGTCATAGGATAGAGGTAAGACTTGGGTTTCAGGGATCGTTGTACCGAGGATAGACTGGGTATAATATCATGCATATCGCCGCTCTGTCTTGGTATATCACCTAGAACGTTGTTAAGCAGTAAGCAGTTAACTTTTTAATCGGAGTTTTTAATTATTATAAATGTGTGGACGTAGATGTTATCATTTGCAGATTTTTGTATTATAAAATTGGAAAAAAAATACATATTTAACAATAAGTGGTAACAGAAATTTTTTGAAATATTATTATTATACATTGGGTTTTAAATAAGCTTTTAAGTGTATGACAAATGTTTTACAAAAAACCTTGCGATTAAAACCTGTAAACTACTGTTTGCATTATGCTTGTGTGCTTTTCTCACTTTTTTATCTAATATCAATACAGACGAATGAGATATTTTCGATTATAATGTCCTATTAATGAGCCGATCAGTTGTGAGAGAAGAACACAAGTGTGAATAATTTAGATTCAAATAATATTTATAAATAATATAGAAGCCGTCACAGAACATACGGCCACCGGCAGTTGGGACTAGCATAATAAACAAAGGAACGCACAGGGAGTGGCCCTGCATAAAGTTATTATATTTTAATAAGAAATGCCGTCAGTGGCGATCCGATCCCCGTCTGGCGGGAGCGATCGAGTTTTGTGTAATTAATAATATCATACGCTGTAAATGTTGTTACATTAAAATTACCACAATATATAATAACACGCTATACTCAAATGTCATATTATTTTCAGTAAGAGTATATTATTGTAAGAAAAATATATATATTATATTATTATAAATGTAAGCATTTCTTTTGTTAAATGTTTTGTATTTCTTGAACACTGAATAAAGTCATGCATTAAATTAATGTAGTTTCACTTTATCGCAACTCATCGCAGTTTAACTCCTTAAAACTTTTAAAAGTTGAAATTCAATTAGATACTCCTTTGCGTACTAATGTGTACGTATATGTGTGTGTGTACTCAAGTCTTAATTTTGACTAAAAACTTTTTTATACAGAATTTCTTCCAGAACATGCAATTTTGCTCACGATGTTATCCTTCTCCGTCGAGCTCGAGATGAATTTAAACACAAGCACTTAAAAATTCTTTCAGTGGTGCTAGGCAGGATTTGAACCCGCGGTCTTTGGCTTTGATCTATGTGTTCTCACCACTAGGTCATCTCTACTCACAGCTTTTCCTGGTATATAATAAATTATTCTTGTAAACCTAGGTACGAAATATTGTCGCATTGCTCATTTGGAAATATAAAAAACCCTACTTAGTTCTTATTAGCGCGCGCAAGCAGAATAAATAATACGTAGTAAATGGTCAATCCATTCGCAATGCACGATACAGAATTCAACAATGAACATATTTGACTTGTAGGCTTATTCATTATAAAATAAATATAGAGCACTCTCTTTTCAAATTCTAGAACGTTCGCTGCAAAAATTTTGAATTACTTTGGTTAAAGAATGGCAAATATTGAAGAAAATCTGGATTATTGTGTAGGTATATGGATACTGGGTGGAGAAAAAAGACAGAACACAATGAATAAAAGTTTCATTATATTTATTGATATAATTGTTATAACACAGTACTGCCCATTCATAGCTATATAATACATTCGATTTCAACATATTGTACTATGTTCACCTAAGTTCGTTATGCTGTAAATTGTAATAAATATAGTATTTTTATGAGAAATAATTTAACTCAATTTTAAGTTATTCTGTTTCGTTAATAGACTGTCGTGTACATAAATAATAATTACACGTAAAATCAATTTAAGCCACGAATCGTGCGCGTATTTTTTGATAACAAAACAAAAACGTGAATAACTAATCTCGACTCACGTTATCTTTAGATAGGAACGTTAATATTATTTTTAATACTTAAAATAGATTAGAGAGCAGTTTTCGTACATTGCACATTATGTATTATAAATGTATATTTTTAATTTTAATACTGTCGAAGTTAGAACCACTCTGCGGCGGTAATACAAAATGTATAAAAATAAAAAAATGTAGTAAAATGACTGGCAGTGTTCGTAATGTGCGACATTCAGGCGTAGACCGTAGGTACCTACTGCGTACCGAGCCGCTGAACACAAACGTTAAATGACGTTTATAAAATACATTCTTGTAAAATATTTCCTATACCTACTACGTACAATGTGTCTTGTTGATTTAAATTCACTAACACACTTTATTTAGTGATAAAAAAGGCTTTACGTTAGTCGACAACTGATTTGCTAATAGCGATTTTTACAGCTTACAGGACGTGCATTAACACTAATGTATTTCACATTGTGCACACGGGGACCTACCGTTACTATATTAGTAGCGCGTCCTAAGCAGCTGCTTAACCAATGCGTCGCGACACTATAGGTACATGCAACACGGTACATATTCGTATACGGTTAAATTTACAAAGTGTCATCACTATCTGGCGGCTGGTTCGCTAATTTAGCGGCCATAGTGGTGAGGATGTCCGTTAATCGAGCGAAGCGCTGGTTGGGACCGGTGAGAGCGCCTCGCTCCCCCCACAGGAAGTTGATATGGAACTCGGTCCGGAATAACTCCAGGAGGATCGGATCTAACATCGGTCCGAGTGAGGACATCTCTTGTACGACGGTCCTGGCGTTTCGTTTGAACATTTCGACTTGCTGCGGGAAGTGCCTGGCCGCCTCGAGGTGGGCGGCCGTGGCGTTGAAGTCGAACTCCAGACTGTTCATGAGACTGCTCGGAAAAGAATCGTCCGGCTGCATCAGACCGCCACCATCACCATCTAAAATACGTCACATAAAATTGAAGGTAGAGTTATTAAAGTTTTCATTATATGGGCAATAGTGTCACAAAAATCGGCGTAATTTATAGCTGCATATCGTACGGTAAATGTGAGAGCCGGAAGCCTAATCGACATCCATTCCTTTACGTCATATCTCAAGTCTTTCTTTTAGCATTTATAGGCAAGCTATTTCTCGAAAGTTTTAGATCCACATTTTGTTTTAAATATGTCTATATATTCGAAATTTCTGCGTGCCTCATAAAAAAACCCTGGTTCTGGTACTGGAAATATTGATATTTGACGGTAATATCTCTTTTGCTTTCATTTTGTATTAATTAAAAAAAATTGTAAAGTGAACTGGTTACAGAAAAGTGACTAAATAGTCAACGATAATATTTAAAATTTATATGCTTAATAATCAGCTATTAAATAACTCACCAAATAAATGGAAGCATAGTACGGGTGGTATGACGTACGGCGTGGTCGTGTTAGGAGGAAGAGGGTTAGTGCCCTCATTCATGCTCTTGAAACACGGCCGTAACTTCGCTTCGAACATAAACGCGTTGTCGGTGTAGGCTCGCCTTAAAATATTCCAAGCATTCTCTAAACACTCTACCTGAAAACAAAAAGAAGATATCCATTTAACCAACCACATGGGTTATATAGGTACTAGGAGTAACGGAAATTCTTATTGTGTTTTTACCTGTGGCATACATAAACCAAACATTATGGCTGAGAATCCGTATAGGTTGCCTAAAGCCGTCTTCGTCTCAATGGCTAGCAATATCCAATCGTTTATCGTATCGGCCCTCTGTCTATCTGTCTGGCAAGTCAAGATAGTTACAGCAACTAATAGACGGAATGCTTCTACCCTGTGGCATAGAAAAAATATTTTAGTCCCTTAAGTCATATATGCGCACTTAATTAGTCTCAAAATCTCGAAAACAATACCTCTCGATAACATCCAAACGAAGAGATCGTCCTTGAGGTAAGAAGCAGAGTTCCAATCCTGAAGCAGTTTTATCGAGTTTCTCTATTTGAATAGAATCCTCCAAAAGAAAATGGAGATCAACTTTTGTCAAATGATTCGCTAGTATTCTAGGACCCGAAGTGCGTAACAGTAGTTTTATTGTATGCAATGTTTCAGACTCTAAGGGTTTGGTCAGCGACGGGAGTATAATTTGAGATTGAAAATTTTCAAGATTTATCCTCGATTCCACGGTATAATCTAAGTTTTCTAATTGTAAGAGTCTCGCTTCTGTTAGTTCATAATCGAACTGTTGCTTAATAGTAGGAGTATTAACCATGTGATAGTCAGGATCGTTTCTCGACTTGTTATTCGGATCGCTGTGCGCGGAACTCTGTGTAGAGTCACCAGATCCATTGCCGGAATCCGATCCCGAGACGTGGTAAAGTCTATGGAGTTCCAAACGTCTATCGTCAGCCTTGGGTCCATCGTACCTCGCGGGCTTCGCGGGCGGACTCGTCGGCAGATTGGCATCCCAAGTATTGGAACCAGAGTTCGATTCACTCGAGAAAATTTTCGTATGTTTCATTGTTTGACTTTGAATTACACCATCGGCACTTGCGCTTTTCCCATGTGTCACATGTTGAGCCATATCTATTGGTGTTAAGGAATGTGAGCGCTGCTTCTTGAAAGGCACTCGTAGAGACCCCCCGGGCTTCGCAGCAAAATGACTGTACAAGCTATAAGCGTTGCCGTAGTTACTTTCACCGTTGGGTGACACCATTACTCCTGTTTCTTCGCCTGATATAAAATTAGTCAAAGGCACCATACGGTTGGCGGGATATTGTATACGAGCTCCCGATGCGGCAGATATGGGTTTCCCGGATCCGACATAAGATGTTATGAGGTCTGCCACGGTATCATACGCCTCGTCCTCGAACTGATACTGATATCTTTCAAAGACAGTGTCTGGATGAACGATTATCTACAATATTAAAAAAAACTTGTCTGATTTTATCTAATATATGATAGCACAAGATAATCACTATTATATCACTTCTTACCCTCTGGATAACAAAGTGCAAGTGTTGTCCGTTAGAGCGGCAACTGAGAACATAGTTATCAGGCTGCGAGGAGGACTCCCTGACGAGGAATTCGCGGTCCTGCTGCAGAAGACTCTCTGCTGCCGTGCGGCTGAGCGCGCCGTGGTACCAGCCGTGAGATATTATCTGATCAGACGGCAGCGACAGCTCCCACTCCAACAACCCGGACGTCGTCATCGCACTTGTATCCTACAATTTTGCATACAACACAATTGTTTTATAAATATTTTTAAACTTTAAAGTTCAAAACAACAAAGTTGAACAAAAACTTTCAAACACCAAAATACTTTACAAAGTTTATGAAAATTAAATGTTTGTTATTCGTAATCACTTTGTTTACTTTAAAAAATGATTGTCATTAACTAAAAATAAGTCAACATTGAAGTCCACGGCTTGACCACATGATGTTTATAACAGAGGCGTATCGTTCACTTACCATTGTAAATGGACAGTTGGAGTAAATGCAATGTTGATAGATTGTAGTAGGAGACGGGCGCTGGCGAGGGGCCGGGGCGCGATCGCGGGCTGCGAGCGAGGGTTGAACCGATCAATAACTTTACCCGCCCTATTTTACTCAAATGTTGGCAGCGGAAAGGGAAGAACTTCGCGCCGAACCATGGCGCAGACGCGAATGCCTAGATTGTATACTCTGTATGCGAGCCACCGGAAATACGCACGGTGGACCTACACTGTATGTGCATATGTATGTAGGCTCTTTCCGTTTTTAATTAACGTTAATTTTGAGCTCTATTGAATACGTAATTCGGTCTTGTTTGTTATTTGATTTTGTAATATTAATTTGTATTGATGCATTCTTTTTGATATTAACATTTGATATGACTTAAAACCTAAATATGTCACACCCGCTTCTTTGGACTTTAACGAATTATAAAACCAAAACGTGCAAGATATTGAAAACAATGATTATGAAATTGGTAAGCGTGAATCGAAGTGCTACTTCAAAAAAGTTAATAATGATTAAAAACTATCGTTTATATAATAGGTACAGGATACCTAAACGTACATACTGTAAATCATTAAACAATGATAACTCTACAGTGTGACAGGAGTAGGTACCTAAGGACCGCTGTCTTCGGCAATTTCAAAGTCTTTCCTCTACTCGCTTCTTTTAGAAAACAATTATCAACTACTTTAATATTTTACACTGCTTAGTAGAAGTGAAAAGGGGTAAAACAGAACAACTATATTAAACACATATTATATCTAGTCAAATTAGTTCTATAAAATACATCAATATATTGTCTGTAACTGTACAATGCTTACATTTAAACTTCTAGAACAACTTCAACAGTAAATCAAAACAAACAAAGAAACAGACAAATCAGGAAACCTTACACTTTATTGACGGTAAATGTTCCAAACATCGTCGTTGACTTCGATATTTCACACGGAGAGTCGTTTTCGGGCTGTTGTCAAGATGGTTGTTAGAGAAAGGATAAAACACTGTGAACTAGTATTTTTTGTACTTGCATTTCTAGTTCTGAAAAGTTATTGTTATGAAAAAAGTATGGCTATTCATTAAAATGCGTTTTTATTATGTCCACTAACTACTAACCGATACAATTGTGTTCCAGCTCTAAGAAAAATCGTACGGAATCAGTCCAAAATGGTGCAGACACCTTTTAGCGCAAGTAACGCAGGCTTCACTTTTAGTAATAAATCACAACATACTTCTAAAGATTTTATGAATCCCGGATACACACAAGTAAAATCAGTCATACACAAAATGCAACGACCTAAAATTTCTACAATATTATCTTCGATAGATACCGGAAGGAGCAAGTCTATGTTTTCTAGAATGAACATTCCGAAAAACGAAAACATAAATAAATACGAGTTGAGGATGGCAAGAGATGCCATCACAAATATTATTCAACAAAATGAAGATAACTTTATTAATTCCGGTAATGAAAAAACAAGCTCCAGCAATGTGAATAGCATTGATGCTAACTTCTACAATTCATTACCTGCTTCTCGATTTTTCACATCTCTCGAAGATTCTCACCAACACGCCTCAGTACCGTCTAAAGAAACTTCTATATTAACCCCAGAAAATTCTGCAGAGGAAAAGCTTAAGAAAAATGTTTTCGTACCCGGTACAGATTCTGTTATTAACGATATAGATAACACCCATTTTAATGTTACACAATTACCTAAGCAGATCGGATCTAGTCATGGTCAAGATCTAGAAAAAGCAGATTTCCTTATAGAAGAATCGCCTACAGTAATCGAAACTACATTTTATAACACTTCGGAGATGCCCTATGTTTGTACAGTTCTGAAAGAAACTCAGGCTGATATTGATGCTCAAGACAAATATTCACATTTCGACATTGAGGTAAGCTAGTTTCTAGCATAACTGTAGGTATATTGTTCACTTTATAAGATTATTTCACAATATATTTTTTTACAAAACACGCTTATATTCAAAGCCACCATGGATGGTAAAAAGACAATTTTGGAATCAATTTTATGAAAGTCGTTATGAATCACTTATGAGAAACCCTAAGTGGCCGCCCTTAAAGGTAAGCAAAACAAATGTAATTATTGCACATTTTTTTATATTTACCTATTATTAGACATGTTAAAATACAATACTGATTTTAAGGTTATTTTGATTCCAAGATCAGAAGTACATACGATTTGGAAACGATCGTTTGAGACTCTACATTTTGATAAAGTACGCCCTATCATATCAAACATCGTCAAAAAACTTCAGTTTTATCCAAACTTAACATTTTCTTGGAATGAGGTATCCCATCTAAGTCAATGGTGGAAAACTGCTCGGCAGAAAACTCGATCGGTGGGTTAATTTCTAACTACATTTAAATAACAATTTTAAAATGTTACAAATAAATAATCTGAGATGTGTTACAGGCTGTCCGTCGCTTGGTCAGTGAGGGACGATTAGAAATAACTTCGGGGACATGGGTTGAAACTGACGAATCAACTTCACATTTATTCGGTATCATACATCAACTCATAGAAGGTGAACAATAATAACAATATAATTAATGAAGTTCTAGCGATAGGCCAAAAATAATTATCAAAATTAATTGCAGGTCATCAGTGGTTACAACATCATTTGAATTATTCACCAGACGTCGCTTGGCTGACCAGCAGCGTCACTCACAGCTGTACTATGACTTATCTTTTATCTGCATCAGGAATATCAAATTTAATACTGACAAATATGCACTACTCCTGGCAACAGTTCCTTACTGAATATCAATTAACGGATTTCATATGGCTTCAAAATTGGGACCAGAATAAAGGCACTAGCACAAAACTCAACGACGCACTCAAAAAAATAGGCAACGACAGATATCCGAAACATTCTGTTTTAACGCATTATTTACAATTCAATTCCGCTGGTTTTCAGGCGTGCGGACCTCAAGGCAACCTGTGTGCATCAGAATTCAATTTTGCGAATATTAATAACAATTTAGATATTAATACATTTAATGTCAAGGAAAGATCTGAGATGCTTCTTGAACAATATTCTAAGACTGGCACAACATCTGCTCATAACGTCATGATTGCACCTCTTGGTGACTCATTTCTTTACGAATTTCAAACAGAATTTGATTATCAGTACAATAATTATCAGAAAATTGCAGAGTTCATTAATAACAATGGAGATATTTATAAAGCTAAGATAGAATTTGGTACGTCCAAAGATTATTTTGATGCTATTATGTCAGGTAAAATATCGTTTCCTACTTTGAAAGGAGATTTTTTAAATTTTGCTGACATTAACGAAGGCAGTCCAGCATACTGGACAGGATTTTTTACTTCAAGACCACAGTTTAAAATTTTATTACGGCGTTTGCAGTCGACCTTACGAAGTACAGAAATTCTTTTTTCATTTGCTCTTAATTATGATACCTTTAAAACCTATAACGCATCTCAACTGTTTGAACTTTTACTTAATGCGCGAGAAGTTGTTGCTCGCCTTCAAGATCGTAACGTGGTGGCGGGAACGTTAACGTCTAGAGCAATGAGATACGTACACACTCAAATTTTAAATACAGTTAAAGATTGCTGGCAATTACAAGAAGTAGCAACAAGTCTGCTCAGTTCCAAAGCAGGTGAAAATAGAACTTATTTAGAAAAATATGTGTATAAAGAAGGAGAATTCATATCTTCATTTAAATCAGTTTCGCCCGGTGACCACATCTACATATTCAATTCTTTAAATCATGAAAGAACAGAAGTTGTAGAACTAGTGACTAAGAGTCCTAACATAAGAATTGAAGATCATAATAAAAAAGAGGTAATGATTCAAATCAACCCTATCTGGAAATTGAATCATGAAAACAAAATAAAAATCTCTAAAGAGTCGTTTAAAATAATCTTTGTAACTGTTATACCTCCGCTTACACTTGAATTGTTCAAAATTAAAAAGACTTGGGACAGCACTCAAAGTATGGCGACACTATATTGCGATGTATGTGAGTTTGATGATAAAGAAAACTTAAATTTTAACCTACGTCCTGTTGAATTGGGTGATATACAAGTTGAAAGCTATAGACATCGACTTATCTTCGATGAGTTCTCGGGCTTTTTAAAAACAGTAACTGAAAAATCTACAAACAATGAAAAAGTTGTTGTTGTCGACTTCGGGGCCTTTAGAAGCTCCCATAAAAACGCCGGTATGTTCTTGTTCAGCACAAATTACACAAAGCCCTTAGAGGACATATTATCCCCATTTAGATTAGGTTCAAAATCGAAGACTATAATGATCGTATCTGGTCAAATCACTACGGAGTTGATATCTATTTATGGGGTCCTTCTACAACACTCGGTCAAAATATTTAACGTCATGAAAAGTCCCTTGTCCGAAGCTATAAAATTTGAAACAAAATTAGACTACGAGACTTCACCTAAGAATAGGGAATTAGAGATATTTATGTCAATACAAACAAACATAGAAAACGGTAGCCCACCGGAGCTGACTATCGATAACAATGGTTTTCAGTATACTCCACGTAACATTAATGTGAGCAAACGAATCGAATCCAACATGTATCCCATGACAAATATGATGTTCATACAAGATCATAAACATCGGCTGACGGTCATTACTGACCATGCGCAGGGCGTCACAGCCTTGCAGGAGGGCCAGATAGTGGTGATGTTGGATCGACGAGTCCTCTTTGACGACGGTCGAGGATCTGAAGAAGGTCTTGCTGATAGCAGTGCTACTTATCACACTCACTACATTTTACTTGAGAACTGTGTAGATGCGACAAAGAAATATGATAAAGGATTGTCAAGAAACAACTTGAAGTTACCCAGCTTAACTGCAACTCATCTTGCTAATTCTCTTAACTACTTACTAGATGTTTTCTTTATTGATATAAGCGAAGTCGACCGTTGTCATTTTGTATTTAGACCGCTCATTAAAAAGTCATTTCCATGCGATGTTATGATGATCAATTATAGAGCAACTTTTAATTTTGAAACTTCAAAAAAGTACTCTCCGAACACAGCGTTGATGATTCTCCATAGACAGAGTTTCACGTGTCTTATAGACCACGACATTTCCATACGATGTAACGGAGAAGAACAGTTGAGGTTAGATAACCTGTTTCCTAACATAAGAAAAGTATATGAAACCAATTTAGTGGGTACCAGCGAAGGATTCCCGATTACTGTGCTGAATAAAGAAAACTTTCCCCCGATGGCAATTATTACATTACGGATACATTGGGAAAATTACAATTGAATGGTATAAGTCGGCAAAAATTGAAAAAAGAAAATCTAATAACGCCAGATTATTTTCAAGTTTAATCATATATTAAGTACCTCATAGCTTCAATTGTTCCGTAAACGAATAAATATATTTTTTTAATTAACAAAATACCGATTACATTTGTTGATACTTTATACCTATCTCTTATTTCTAACATAATTTCAGCAAACCAAACAACATACATAAAAATGTAACCCGTCAATAAAATCATAGAAAAGTCGATTCGGTACATTGAATATTCCAAAGCACGAAACGAATAAATATATTTTTTAAATAAACAAAATACCTATTATATTTGTTGATATTTTATACCTATCTCTTATTTCTAACATAAACCAAGTGTTATATTTTAAAACGTTTGTCTTCTTGTCTGTTTTTGTGCGCGCTAATCTCCGGAACGGCTGACCCGATTTCGATGAAAAAATACCAGACGGTATTTCTAATATAATGTATTATCTATGGTGTGGTAGTAGCTTAGGGGCTCCGGCAACACATAGAGTATCTACTTATTATACCGGAAAATACTTTCACTCATTGACTCATTTACATCGGCAACACATTTATTCGGATTTATTAAAAATATTTGGTAGTTTCACTTGGGCAGATGAAATAATGAATGGGCACTTTTATAATACTTGGTTAGTTTTTTATTTAATTGTGTGGTAAAACATAAGCAGTAAATAATGTGGGTTGGTCAGTAATTTAATATCAAAGTAGCAGTAAATTAGAAAGCAGTCGGTAAAATTCATTATTAATCTTAAACTAATTTGAACAGATTTTCTTAACCCCGACTTCACTTGATACTTGTCTGTGACACCCCTAGAGTGTTTTTATAAATCGGAGGGGGAGTAGCTTCCGCCTGCCGTAATGAAGCGCAGGCACCGTGCGAGCCGGAGCGGCCGAGATTGGCCGCCGAAGGCGAATAGCAAGCCGAGGCTGCGGAGGTGAGCATGGATGCCTGTGCTTTATTACGCTAAGGAGGAGAGCCTGCACATCCCGAAACGCAGGAGACGTTTCAGATGTAGTGATTATTAAAAAATATGTTTATATAAGTACTTACCTAGATGTTATCAATAAAAATTTACTTCTCAAGTAAGTTTATAAAATCTCTCTAATTACATTTTATACTGCCCAATTCCGAATACAACTGCCCAATAATTATTTTTACTGCCACAATATTTATTTTGTTACCCATTTCAATATTTTTACTAATACCTATTTATACATCTTTTACTGACCAGTTAATACTGCCGAAGTATTTAATAAACTTGCGATTCGTATTTTTTTTATTAACCAAAAGTAAATTTAAAACTTCCCGTTTAAATACATGCCTTTTATATCCATCAAACGGAGTGATGATAGACAATTTGGAATACACGTTAGTTTATTTTACACGGTACGAATTTCAATTAGAATTTGCAAGATAATCATGTAAGTTTTTCCTGCAATAAAAATATAGTGAGGATTAAAGAAGTGAGATGAGAAGCGAAAACCACTATATTCCAAATTATCTGTACCCCAAGTCAAATCTCGTTTTTGGAGTTTTTCACTTTGAAAGGCATTTTGATTAGGTTTCTGATATCTGTTAAAGGGAAATGCCAAGTTTTAATATTAAACTCGGCCAAAACCGACAAAGATGAATTATACTTTATTGAAAATGGTAAACATAATTAAACTAAAACTATAAATTACTTTTCTGTTAGAAGTTCGCCAAAAAAAGTTAGAGCTTGAAAACGAAATATCACGAGATGTTTCTAGAATGATATTGTTTAGAACCATTCAGACCCGGTAAAATAGCTCAATAGATTTATTAAAAAATATATTATATCTATTACATTAATCTACAATACCGTGAACAAAACGGATATATTCAAAAATATAACCAATATATTTTTACGATAATGTTATGAGAAAAGGTGTGGTGAATGTGTTCGGTTACAATAAAATCATATCTTGAAACTTTTCACATCAAATCAATATAAATAAAATAATGAATCAACTGTTCTTTTCAATCGCAAAAATCATATATTTTTATAACAATATTATAGAAAGTATGTCGGTTGCTTTTTTGATTCGGGCCTCATCTTGGCATTCTCCTTTGATAGTTTAAATTGTTAAAGCTGATTAAATTTCTTATAATTGAACGCATTTTTTATCGACGTAATTCGTTTCCATTTAAAGATATTCGCAGAAAACAAACGTGTATTCCAAATATACCACACTTACTCTACCTCACTTAAAAATTAGTTTGTACTTCATGTAACTATTGCCATATATCTAAATAAATTGCTATGAAATGTTAAATCATTATTTTTCAAAACTATCTACTATTCAATAGATATATCTAAATAAAAAAGTGTTAAAAAGCAGTAGATATCTAAATCATTGACTAAAAATGTTTTATATTATCTATTAAAAAAGTTTTAGATATAATTTTTTGCGTCAACAAGAATGACATAGATACAGTTATCATCGACCAACGAGTAATAGATAATGCGTAACAGAACACTTCAGAACAGTCTTATTCTATATTTCTTAATATGTGTTAGTGTCAATTGATTTTTGGAAAAAAACTTAAATTAGTCATTAAACAAGGTAAAATAATAACTTATTTTAACATGTTTATCTATCGTGCTACATTAATATTGTACTTAAAACTGAAATTGCTGCTTGAAATTAATAATAAAGTGACCCACTTTTCAACAGGTGTACTTCCATAATAAGGCTCTCTGGTAAAATCGAAAAGAAATGAAACGACGCGTAACATATTTTTTGGAAATTTAAGCCCTTAAAGAACTAAATAATGACGTGTCTGTTAAGAGATTGTGTAAATGTTGTGATTTAACTTAATAATTAATTACTTAATAAGTTATAATATCACGTAGTGAAGTTATAATACAAAAAACATTGAGACGATGTCAATATCGAAATAAAATCCTTGTCATAAAACTCGTGCATTTGATTTCGTGAAGCTTATCATGGGCCTGCTGTTTTCAAAAATATGGAGTTTATTTGGAAACGAAGGTGAGTGCAAATCCTACTTAAGTTATATAAATGAAACTAGTAGAATGTTTGTGTTGTAACACGATAAGATAATACGGTTTGCGCTAGATATTCGACGGAGATGACTTCTTTACCACATTACTTTATTTAAGTATAATATTGAGATAATGACACGTTCGTTCGAACTCGCGTCATTTCATATAGCCAACTTACCCTCGTTTTCGATGAGAGGACTAAATAACAAATCCTTTGTTTGTCATGTGAAGATTGACATTAAATTACTCATTTTCCAGAGCACAAGTTGGTACTTGTGGGTTTAGACAATGCGGGTAAAACGACAATACTCTATCAGTTGCTTCTGGGCGAAGCGGTGCATACCAGGCCTACCATTGGCTCCAATGTTGAGGAGGTAGTGTGGAGGAACTTGCGCTTCGTGATGTGGGACCTCGGAGGGCAACAGAGCCTGCGGTCAGCCTGGACCACATACTACACAAATAGTGAGGTAAATACTACTTAACAATGACTATTATAAACATTACCCATATTGTTATATTGTTGGTGATTGTTGAATACCGCATAATCTTTTCCTGTAATTGAACCAAATTTTATAGTGTGTTGTTCCTGAAGAATGTATGTACACAACTAATTTGGGGCTCAATGCGAATTTTGATGTAACATAAAGTAGTTTAAAGTGATTTTTATTATATTTAAGATGAGTATAATCTTTATTTAGTATAATTCAGTTTTTCTATTATAACTTTGAATGAATGTTTAAGAAATGTGCTGTGCATTACTGTAGCGATCTTGCTGCTATTGCTCATTGTATGTTTTACATAACACACTACATTTTCTCTTAACAAGTTTTCCTAAGTGACTGTTATTTACATAGTTAATTTAAATTTAATAAAGTTAACCCATCTGAGAAAGATATAACAAAATTAAATTATTTAAAATTATGTTTGACTTCATAGCTGGTGTAAATTTACAAGTAAATAAGGAAGATAAAATCTGTTGTTTTAGCATTGCGATTTATGTCTCCTAAAACACTATTTACAGCTGTGCAATAATGATGAATATTTATAAAGTTTTACTTAATAAAACATACAATAAAAATTGTTTTAAAAAATTATGGTTAACTGACTCTTGCTCTAGAAATCATTGTTTTGTTTTTTAATTTTTATTACTTATGTAAATAATTGAATCAATATTGATGAAATTCATATGCGCTCAACTTAAACCTAGTATTAATAACATAAGGAATCATTCAAATTGGTTAAGAACTTGAAAAGATACGACCGAACATAATTCCAAAAAATATTGTTAATGAGAACCTCCATATTTGAAGTTATAGCTCGACTACCTTGACTACATATTATTGGTAATATTGTAAGGATTCCACAGCACTGTTTAATAATGCTAAAATTTAAATACTTAAAGTGCTTTGTATGTTATCTTAACTAATATTAAAACATGCGAACTTCAATAATGTTATTGTGTAAGTGATGTCTTAACAATGCTTAGTACACTAGTTTCTGTATTCTCACATTTAAATTTTTAACTGTATTATCATGAAATTCTGCATATTAATGTGTGCTACATGTTAATTAAATTGCAGGGTAACTTTCATTTATAAAAAAGTACTAATCTCAAAGCATAAATTTAAATTTTTATTACTCTTGTGTGTGGTGTTCATTCACTGTAATGTACATTAAAATAAATTTGTTGTATTTCTTAAAAGAGGGAAGCTAATAATTTTGTACAAAGTGTATTGTGGAAGATTGCAATAAAACTGCTTTTGAGGGTAATTAAATAGAGATGCTAACATTAACTGAAATGTTATTATCTTGACAAATATAGCTTGTACAGACATGAGGAAATACTAACCGAAAAGGCCAATTGTAGTAAAAATTTAGGCAAAAATTTTAGCCATAAAATAACCATGAGGCCCAGTTTCACCATAGAACAGTTCTGACGAATAACATTGTTTACAGAATGTTTCTTTATATTACAGTTTGTGATAATGGTGATAGACTCGACGGATCGTCAGAGACTGAGCATAAGTCGTGAGGAACTGCATCGGATGCTGTTACACGAGGAACTCAGCAAGGCGTGCCTGCTAGTCTTTGCCAATAAACAGGTCAGTTTTTTTGTTACATAAAAATATCAAATAAACAGATAACCTGGTTATTTGGGACAAAGTAAATGCTTTATATTGGATTGAAACAGTGACATCTCTCGCCAAGAAGGAGAAAATAAGTGAGTGAGCATATAATTTTATTTTTTCATATATATTTTTCTTAGCGAGGTTTATATTGTCACTTAACGCGTTTCTATTGCATTGAATAATTTATTTTGTTTTTATCCTAAAAGTACAGTGTATATTGCAGTAGGATACTAATAATTCTTATTTTATTCTTTAACATGTGTTTATAAAGTATCGTCAATCCGCTTGCGACAGCTGCGTCAACAGCAATGACGTCACGACTTCTTGCTAACCTTGATTAACGTAGTAACAATATGTTTCAATGTCACAGCCAAATTAAGAGGAAAAAAACTTATTTTTCTTTTTTACTATAGTACATAATGTTAACTTGAATATTGACACTGGTAGGTGGTATTGAATGTAACTTTGAAGCAAGCAGTCGCAGGTTTGATCCGCGTTTGGGCCAGATGATAGAATTTGTACAAATATTTATATGTCTGAGTATTTATCCTTGTGGGAGTCATTGTGCCTCATAGAGCACGTAAAACTGGTTGTTGTCACAATCACCTTATGAGTTTTATTCAAACTTGGTAAAAATTATTCAAATCTGTAACGATTTGTTACCGATGGCAATCGCTTTGTGTAAAAGGGAGAAAATGTCGGGAAATTTCTAGGAAGATGATCTTTGAACCTGTACTTAACGTTATGCCCAAGGTGCCCAAGGTATAAAGAGCAATGTAACTCTTAGTTCCTGTAAATTTGCAGGACGTGAAGGGCTCTATGACGGCGGCGGAGATCTCGGAGCAGTTGGACCTGACGTCCATCAAGACGCACCCGTGGCACATCCAGGCCTGCTGCGCGCTCACCGGCGAGGGGTACGTCTATACTTCTATACTATTATTATAGCCGAGATGGCCTAGTGGTAACAACTTGTCGATCTAAATCAAAGGTCGTGGCTTCAAACCCTGGTTGGTTAGTACCACCGAATTTTCAAGTGCATTTGTGTTTAATCTCGAGCTCGGCGGTGAAGGAAAATATCGTGAGAAAACCTGCATGTGCCGAAAGAAATTCTGGCACATGTATATCGCCTTAGCCTTCTTCCTAATAGAAGAGGTACATGCCCAGCAGTGGGCAGCAGTGCCCAACTGCAGGTCGTTATTCTTTTTTCCCTATTATTGTAAGGCGAAAAGATTTATATGTATATTAAAGTAAAATAACAGCTTGTGATTGTCATACTTCGAGGCAAAGGCCCTATCAAAGAAGAGGTTAAGTAGCTTAATCCACCACGCGGCTTCACTGCGGGTTGGCAGATATACATGTGTCAGAATTCCTTCCAGCAGTGCCAGCCAGGATTTGAACCGCGACCCTCGGTTTAGATAGACGTGTTCTCAATACGAGGCTCTTTATGCATAGGTTACATTTTAATGCTACATACTTTTTTCAACCTTTGATTGGTCCCTACAAAGCCGGGCCGGACCTCTCGTTTTGTATAAGGTCGAGAAATCAAGAAACTTACAAAAATTTTGTACAAAATTGACTTTATAATGGTATTTTCTGTTTGACTTTATAATGGTTTCTTCATAGGACTCGTAGTTTAGACGAAAACAAGATAAACCATTTTTTAGTCTTAAAACTTCCACGCCTCCCATTTCCCGAAGTCAAAACGCCCGCAATTTATTTTTCCTTTCATATTTGTCACATTCTCTATCATTTGCCAGGGGTTTTATTCTACTATAATTTTCTTTCCCAATTCAGTCATTTTCATAGGGTCTACACCAGTCTATTAACAGTAATTCCTTTATATACTTCAATATATGTATGTACATACAGTAAATACTAAAGATACATTGCGAATCCCGCTGTGTCGCGAATTTTGGATTTGATGTTAAAGTATAATATTATATCCTTCCTTTTTTAATCCGTGTTATTCCATATAATATATCGCACCCCCGGTGCGGCACTATCACTTTTGCAAAAAAATCAAAAATGAGTTAAATATGTAATAATCATCCTAGAGCACCCTTTTACTTGGTACGATAAAATAAAACTTATTAAACTATTTTTTCTTTATTTTCTTTTAAACGCAGTGTGACTTAGTGTAAAACTGAAGTTATTTTTAATTTTTATTTAGATCCACAACGTCACCTCCGAGGGGGGTTGAAGTTTTAAATAACTGTAAAGTATATTTTAATAATAATTATAGATAACAATTTATCTTCAATTAAAGTTAAAAGTTGAGTAGAAGTATAAGAATCTCATCTCGCCCATAACTCCTACCGTCATTGTTTTGTGAGGTGTCAAAGTGTTAAATGCTTCTCCTGAAAAAACTTTTTTTTTGCATAAGTGACAGTGTCGCACCGGGGGTGCGATATATGGAATAACACGGAATAATAAATAAACAATTTGAATTGGTTAATTTCGTGTATGTCTCTTTTTGTTTATCAAGAATTAGTTGAATTTCGTCTCGTCTTCTCCTTTTTTCTTTAACATGTAGAAAAAGGCCATCTATTAAAAGATCTTCATAGTAAAACGTCTAATGAGCAATTTGTTAGGTTCAAATGGGTACAATCGTGAATGTTATATTTTGTATTCAATTTAGTGGAAGTTATTTTAACAAGATTTCTATTATAAAAGTTTTTCCACTATTTATTTCAGACTACAATATTTTTGACTTAATTTCATTTTTGTAGAAAAATATAACCAACTTCAATGGGTGAAAATATTGTCAATTATTAATCACCACTATCTATGTATATAATACATGATAAAATAGATGACAAAAAATGTACATCTATGTGGTTGTCGGTTATTGTGCCAAAATGTAGCCCATATCTATCACCGAGTACCGATCCTGTATACTAAAATTAATAGAATTTATTTTACCATCATTGGCTTAGAACAGACAGAGAACTTTTTTTTTTGTACCTAAGTGTCTAGACATTTTGAGAATTTGACATTTTGCTTACGAGACGTTTTGCTATTTAAACCAATTGCTCATTAGATGATTTGTAACACGAGGAGTTTTGCTACTTGGACCTTTTGATCGTGAGGCATGTTGTCTTAGAATAATTTGAGAGTTGTCGTGTAAAGTCTGTGTGTCTGTTTCAGCCTGCACCTCGGCCTGGAGTGGATCGCGAGCCGGATAAAAAAGAAATGACATTCTAGTGCAGTGGCGCATCCATCATAGAAATATTAAATGTTGATGTTACTTTTTTCGATAACGGAGTATATTTTTTAACAAGTGAATTGAAATCCTATTCTTCCTGTCTGGTTTTTACTCTTTAATAAAATAAAATAAATGAGATATTTCAAATGGTATAACTATTGTAATAAAAACGAATTCTTGTATGCTTTATTATTTTATTTCAACTACACATTTTTTTTATTATAAAACAAAAATTGTACTGACTTAAACAATTGTGAACTTGAATTATGAACTAACTTATATAAACATAGCAATCACTGAACTTCGCCTTTACAACAGAAATTATCACAATCGTTTTTAAATAAATATAATGTACATATGCATGAGTCTTATTTTATTTGTACAAAATAATAAAATTATTAAAATATACCAGGTCAATGTTCCCGCTACGAAGATACCTAAAAACCCAGACTTAAATACATGTCAAGAGAATAATATTTACAACTCCAACTTATATACAAATAAATAAAAGCACGTCGTCTTACATTATACACAACTCAATTACAAAATGTCACGGATAAAGTGGTTAATAAATTAATACAACGACGAAATTAAATTAGAAAATAACACATTAGATGTTTCTAAATTCTTAAACAGTGGTCTCGCTATGTGAGTTATTATGTAACATTTATTAGTCAAAACATGTAACACCCATTTCATTACTTTAACTATGATTATCATCTAGACAGCAATATTAGTAGTAAAACGATGGTAGTTGATATATTAAAACTCTTCCAAATAGACTATTACAAAACAGATCCTAATTCGAGATTCAGAGATACATACGTACGAATTTTGTTAACATTCATAAGTGAGTTTAATTATGTCAAAAACGACAACTTAATATAACTTAACTCTACAATTATGCAAACACAACCAAATATAATTCCATGATTGTACTCTAAATTAATACGTACAATAAAGAATAATATTAAAATTATCACTAATAGAATGTTATTACGTAATTAAATTTGGCAAAATTACGAACAGCTGACGACAGCTCCGCCGCCACCGCACTCGAGAACACGAGAATAATTTGACTAAGTGAGCTCATTCTTTATGATTTTCATATTACTATTATACTATAATTATATTGAATCGCACTCGACGGGCGAGGCTCACGACAGGTATAATTAACATCCCTAACTTTTATTATTTCACTAACATTGACCAGTAACGTATATATTTTGAGAGATCTATTAAAAGCTCTAAAACCAAAGAGATTCCATCTAAAAGAAAGAGTTGAGAATGCTTAAAATATTGTAAATAGAGTAATAATTTCGTAAATCGGTTCGTAACTCGTAAGGCAAGGTAAGTCTATCGTGACACGTCGGCGATGCTCAATAAATATGCTTTACAAAAAGATACCGTCGAATACCGTTAAAAATATAGTCGAGGATATTGCAAAATCGTGAATATATTATTATAATTTGGTCCTGAGGTAGATTAATCTAGATTTTCATAAACTTCATACGTCGAAATATAATTGAATTAAACTTTTTTAATAATAATAATATTTTCGATAGCTAAGAAGCGCGTAAGGTGAAAGGAATTTACACGGCTATTAGACACGTACTTAACAGTTACGTAAATATGTGATTCTAAACAGTCATTTACTCTCATAAACATCGATAGCTGTTTCACCGCTCGCTCGCTCGAAGCGGAGACAGTGCGCTAGTAAGGTGGACCGAGGGATACACGTCGGACGGTCCACTCTTAATACAGTCTTTAAAACCTTATCTTGTAGGTTTTTATTTCGAGCGGTGATATTTCAATCTCCTCCAGTCCGGAGAGATTCTTGTACGTCTTCAGACCGGTCAGACTGACGGAGGACAGGTTGGAAATGTTCAATCCGTTGAACAGTGTTTTGGCCGTGAAGCGAGCGGAGGTTCGTCGCGAGCCGTCGCCCACCGAGCAGCTGAAGCCGGGCCGCTGCAGCACCATGAAGCAGGTGGGGCTCGGGAACTGCTCCAGCACTTCATCGGTGATGGTTCTCAACGTGACCAGGTGGACGTCCGGCGGGAAGTTCTGGATGAAAGTCTGGTAGGCTTTCACGCTTATTTCCCCCACCTCGCTCGTGTCCACGAGGTACACGTTCACCGGGTAGTTCAGCGTCCTGCTCAGGTGGTCGGCGGTGCGCGAGGGCAACTCGTATAGCGTGGCCTTCTGGTCCGGGCTGAAGTTCCTTCTGTTCACTCCTGACACGTGCTCGCTCGTGTCTCGTTTTGTTCTATCAGAGGATGTCGGTTCGACGAGAATCCAGTTGTGGAAAACAGTGGGTTTGTTGTCCACGACACCCTCCCCGATGCCTCTGTGGTCGTCGTATAGTGTTCGGCGGTCGAGCATGACTTCCAAGCGGCCCGGCTCGTAAGACGCGGCTCCCTGTGCGTGGTTGGTTAACAGTGTAAGTCTCACCTCCTCGTCCTGCAGCCAAGCCATGGTCGTTATAGGATAGTAGTTCCCTTCAATCCCCAATTTGTCAACTTTAATTCTCTTCTGATACTGAAAGCCATTTTGATCGGTATAGAATTCGGGCACTTCTCCATTTTGTATGTTCGTTTGTAACCTCATGAACAACTCGGTTTCTCTATTTTTCGGTGGATTTTCGAAGTCGACGACATTCTCCACGTGTACTGCGTGCGAGAGAGCGATATCTTTAACGTTGTAAATTTTTACTGTGTGAACTAAGAGCGGTAAATAAAGAGTTGTGATCTCGGTGGAGACGGGTCCTGATAGAATGATTATATTCTCATCTTGCTGGCTGTTGCCACTACCGTATTGATGTAGTACTTTTTTCTCGGGAGCGTCGTAGTCGGGCATGAAAAGATAAGCCCCTGAGTGTCGCTGCGCGCTCTGGTAAGCACCGAATTGCACCTCGACGACGTGTCTCCTCCGTGTATCTTTCCTGTTAATTTGCCTCAAAAGCCCGGTGTTCCTGTCGACCAAAAGTTTTAATACGGAATTCTCTAACTGAATATCTCCAGGCATCATTTTTTTAACGGCGAAATTTTCCATTTTATCAGAGTTCATGATTTTATCGCTGCAATTGTTGCAAAAGATAACGCAATGTTGCGACGTGTTGGTGTATTCCTCTAGATTAAAAGTGACCGCAGTGAGAGGAGGCAAAGTGGCGACGAATAAGATGTCGAAGTTAGTATCACTGATGACATATTTCCCGTGGTCGCGAGCTTCTATGATCGGCGTGATTTGGTATTGAACGTACTCTTTCTTACGTGTGTCGTAAACGCGAACATTCGTTGTATTGGAGCGGACCGAAATAATATCTGTACGCTCTTCTGCAAGCGAGTTGAACAGAACGACTTTCTTTTTGTCGACCATTGAGACCTGCAACTGTTTCGGTTGTTTACCGTAAGTTTCCCATTCGTGTTGGCTTTGCAGAATGCTCTGCGCATGCAGAGAAGTATCGGGCAACATAATCGTGGTGAGAGCCGCCTCTTGCAAGCGAATGCAGTGGTAAATGCTCGTGAACAGTTTAGTTCCGTAATCGAACATGACGCTGGATTTGGACGTGCCGGTGATGGCGTCGTGATGCTGAAATAGACCTAAGTTCCTGCGTGCGATAATTAATTGTTCGTAGAATTTTTCTAATCTCTTTTCAGATGAAATCAGTTTATGGGTAGTCGATTGTTTAATATAATTGGCCACTAGGGTGAAAATAATCTCAGCGGTTCTCAGGTGATGTTCGAACTGTCGAGCTAAGATTTTTAGGTAGGGTCGAGTGGTGTAGTACCCGGACCAGTACGCCGGTTTTCCTTCACTGAAAATATCTGAATAGACAAAGAAGTCTCCTTTTAGGGTCGGTATATTTTTATGCCTGTCTCTCATAGCGTTAAAATAATCGAGGGGTGTTCCAAATGAAACATCAGCATTGAATATATCTTTATGATTATTAATATAATTAAACATTTTCATATAATTAGTGTACTGCGCATCGAACTCGACACCGAACTCGTAACGGAAGTCGTCGCCGAGCGGCACGAGTACGACGTTATGGGTAGTCAGCGAGCCGATTCGGTCGTATTCGTCGATCAGAGTCTTGGATTTGCTGTGGAGGTTCTGATCAGTTATCTCTTCATACTTCGCTGTGTACTCCGAATATTCGCCAGGAATTTTCCTGAAATCGAAGCCTAAGCAAACGGAAGGGTGCGGGCCGCAGGTGCTCTTAATGGAGTAAATGTCGAATGGTTGATTGTGGACGATGAGAGACGGTTTCTTTTCGGACCAGTTCGTGACCCAGTAGAACTCTTCGATCTGCCTCTGTGCTAGCCACTGTTTCCAGGCGTAGTGTATTCTTTGTATGACGGTGCCTTCGAGTCCGCTCTGGTCGAGTAAGTACGGCACGGTGGGGCCGTGCCCGAAAGGATCAATCGACCAGCCAGTCTTGGGCGATATACCGAGATTAGTTTTTACCCATTGATGGCCTGCAATTGAAAATTTTATAGAGTACGTATTTTCTCATCTGAAGCTATTTTCAATCTTTGAATATTTACAGTACCTTCAATGAATTGGTCGACTAGAGCATAGATGTGCGTGCATGCTTCATCCGGCATGACCCAGCCGCCAGCCGTTATCTCGAGACGTCCTTCTTTAATCAACTTTTTCAGCGCCTAAAAAGTAAAATGGAAATATGTTAAACAATGTATTTATACAGAGCGATCGTTTGTTAAGCTTTTAAGAGATGTCGCCTGTAGAGTAATATACAAGAATATGATCCCAGGATAGTTAGGAAGTAAATAACTATGTAAATTCGAGATGGCGCTACAGGTACTTCCGTTCTGCATTTCAGAGTTTAACAAAGTTTTGGCTGACTGCCAACTCGTTTAATAGCCGTATTGTTACATAATATGGCGTTATATTAAACATTCTTAGATTGTTTGATTGGAAATAATTGAAATTGATAGTACAAATTGGCTACAATTATATAAAGACAATTGCTAGTTCGATCTTCTTAAAGGTTGATTTTGATATTGAAATAATTATATTATATATATTCTGAAATTGATATTAACACAAATTGGACATATTATCCAATATAAGTCTATACCCGAGAAAATTATTAAACTAAAATTACAAAAATAAAATTAATATTCTCATAAAAATTATTCTGCAATACATATTTCAGCGTCATTCACTAGATGGCGATAGTGCACTTTGTAGAATGCATTTCTGCGTTAACGTCCACGTGGGATGCACGTGGTAACGAAGTTATTATTTACCACGTGTATCGTAACGAAACTTTTCGAAAGTTTACGTTCGATAGTAAAAACTTTATAGCGGATGAAAACATGATAGCTTCGTCATAGATGTTTTAGTATTTTACGTACATACATAGGCCGTAGGAATTTATTGAGGAGGTTATAAATAAATTTCACGAATCATTTGTACCTTCTGCTTGACGGGGTGCGATCGTTCCCACCACGCATTGAGGAATGACATCTCAGTCCAGATGAATGTCATGTTGGGAAACTGATGCAGCTTCTGCACAATATTGTTGATGATGTTCTTGGTCTTCCACTCGAAGTACTGCTCGAAGGTCTTCAGCCAGCCGGGGTCGTTGTGGGAGTGCGGTACCACGATCACCTGAATCATTTAATGTTGGTCCTTTGTAGAGACAACATGCACAAACCTTTAAGGAATCCTTAACATTGCGATGAAAGATATTGAGTACGCTGAAGACACTATCAATATTTCTTTTTTTATTTCCTTTGTAAAGTCAACTCGGCAAAGACCGTTCGGTAGTGTAACGCCGTAAACAAAGAATTCTTAATGGCTTCAAGGATCCTCATACTAAGGAGTCACATACTTAAAAAAGGTTACATTTTCTAGCTTCAATAAAGTCTTGGAGCCATTAGTTATCTATTCAGAATTCTTCGTATTTCTTGGTATACAGTCTGACACTACGGTCTTCGTCGAGTCTACTTTATATGTAGTAAAATTATATAGAAACTCGTTTATTATTGAACATATGATTGACCAGTAAGTGACTCCCTCGATATTGTTCATAGTATTACGAGGTCTTGCAGTTTTTTTTGTATGTTAGTCCAATTCATGATTAGTTTAATAAAATTATATTTCTACTTTAGTTCGACCTCTCCTTTTAATAGATTAGTGTCAATTTGGCGCGGCGTCAGTTACGAGGGTTAGTTTAATTACTTCAAAATAGACATTTGAAAGTTAGGAGTTCAGCGTTAACCGAGCGGCTAGTGTAGTTATGTCCCAGGTATGCTTACCTGGGTTTTAACGTTTAATATCACGTTGACAAATTTTATTTGAAAGGTGTCTTTCAAAGGCCGTTTAGAATAAATTTAATCATCCAAAGTTTTGTGTTTAAGCTGATACTTTTATGAAAATATTGTTAGGTTTTTAAAATTCTTGAATTAATTATAGATTTACCTTAAGTGGAGGTCGCCGGCTATCATTCTTGATCTTGTCGTAGCGTTCTTCAAATGTTCGATCCCAAAACTCCTTCGTTCGCATCCAGCTCGGCTGAAAATGTAACGTTAATAATTTCACTGAAACCTTTATCTTAAATATAATAGTTATTTTTACTCAAGCTCGCGATTGTTTAATATTCATTATTAGCAAGAGCCTACTTAAAGAAACTCCTACTTAAAGAGGACACTTCAATGCAATACTCAATAATTCTGATGTAAGATACTGAAAAATTGGGTTGGGCATCCTGCCTAAAATAAGGTACCTACATTCTTACTTTAAGTTAGCATTATTAGAAACTTCATAAATTGTAACAGAAATCACTGAATAATCAACGAAAAATCTTGATTCTTTCAAATTTACTCAACCGCATCAAAACCAGGACATGGGTTCATTATTTCGGGAGCTACGACGCCACAAATGCGAATCGGTCTGGTTAAAAACATTGATTACTTAACGTATCTCTTTCTATTTATCATTTTAAGTCAGTGATTTCAGATCACAAAAAGATTCAAGATTCAATGGCATCAATACTCAGATATTCAGGTTCTCTAATACCTTTACTAAAGATTGTGCACCAACAGCGACGCTGAGAGAGCCGGGACATTTTCCAAGCGACTGCGTATTTCATTTATTTGTATTCGTTATTTGCATCGGAATAACCGATGTTACACATCATTAAACGCTCAATAGCGTGTCGCGAGTCTCGAGCGGTAGCTGATTTTACATTAACCAGACGCAATTTTCTGCTGTTTTATTATAAATCGTACTTTATTATCGAATAATGTCGCTATCGTTTTATTGATACTGCTTATTTATTTTTAGTAGGTTTGAATTATTTTATGCAAGAGAATTTTATTCGGAAAATGTGAAATACTGATTAGAAAATGTACCCAAAAAAAGTGACCAAATCGAAACATACATGAGCTGTCTTGTTGACCATCGAAACAAAGACTCCTAGCATTGAACACGAACCAAACTTTTAGCTACCGAATTTTGCTTGCCAGCGAGTTTTTGTCTCACTGATTAAAATACCGTGTTTCCAGAGTTTGTGAAGCTTGATATCGTACACTTTTCTGCTAGTGTCCTTTGAATTATAATATATTATTATAGTTCATTTCAAAGCAAGAAGTAAAAGTAATAATTCGCTTGTTTGTAACCTGTGAACATTTTTGACTGTACTAATATTGGCTATAATAAAAAAGAAAATGAATGGTTTAAATAAAAAAGGTTTTATAGTCGATTCTATCAACAAACAGACAGGCCTTTTGTCTAACAAAATATGAAAAAAATGAAGATATAAGTAAGTATTTGAAGTACATATGATCAAGTAAATAAAGAAATCTTAAAATATTTCATAAATATTATTTTCCTGGTTAAAAAGCGTAATCTGTTATTTATTTCGGTCTATATTTGAACTAAGTGGATTCGATATCGACGCCGATTACGGCTGATCCTCGTTGAATAATTTATGAAATCCGACATAATAGTTGGTTAAGTAGTCTACATATCCAGGTTCAGAATAAAATATATTTTCATCATAATACATCAAAGGTATCCCGAGGGAAGGTATAAAAATAATCGACCTCAAAGTTTGCGAGTCACGGACTTGTCCCGAAGGTTATATAAAAACAAGACATACTTATCAACGTTCTGGAAAACTTCGTTAAAGAGTGATGCCTAAACTTCGGGCTGGCGATAATGTGATAATTAAAACAATTGGGTTACTTCGATACGAGAGTGCAAGGAATAATTTACACCTCTACATATTTGTCTATCATTAGAACGGGCCTAAGAAACGATGTGCATAAAAGATTTCTTTTACAGCAGTAATTTAGCTTTTTCTTTATAACCATAAAAACACTCAATAGTCAAAACAAATGGACGTTATGTATCCTTTTGATTCACGAGATTTATCGATGACGTTATTGTTTTTTTTATTTGTAAAATTCATTTCGAAATATAATTGCCGAAACACGATGTTACGGTTCGTATACAATTGCGACAGCGAAAAATAAACCCATCGGATTTTTCGAATCAAATAAAACAAAAATATTTAACAAAGTCATCAAATGTGCATTGGTATAGCGTGTTCGGGACAGGAATGTAAAAACTAATCGAATTTCCGATCAAAAACTTTCACACATTCAAAGGTGAATTCCATTTAGCGGAGGAGAAGCGGTGAAGCGACCCCTTTTATTTTCAATTCGGTGCGCCCACCGACGAACGCGTCCTGACGAACGCGTCACTTTAGACGACCCTTGCTTTTTTTTTCATTGCTGACACGAATAATTAATTAAATAATCATTTACTGTACAAACGTAGTACACGGGGTTGACGTCGCTTCAATAAATTAAAACAAAATTTTACTTTATATTGACGGGACTGCGGCCTGTCAACCTTACGCTGCGCCGGTGGGAATTTCCAAAGTATTATTTTTGTAAAAACCCTTAAAATTAATATTTACTTTATAAAAAAAGACGTGTGTGGAGTTGACGTCGCTGCAGTAAATAAAAATTAAATTCGTTTATACTGATATTTTGCCTGTCAATCTTATGTGTCGGTAGAAATTTACAAAGCGCAAAAGTTGCAAAGCCATTTGTAGCACTAAGGCGTTCAAAGACTGGGCTTTCAAAAAATTCGTTTCGAGGGACAAACAGGGTACGTCAAACGCTAGCACCATGAACCGTCAATTTTAAACAAAACCATGCAAAAGCCCAGGGACAAAGGACCTGCTCGTGACGTGTCGCGAACAAAATCAACGCAAAGCATATTACACTAGATTGCAGAGTGGCTGTACGTTGGCTAAAGACGATCGTTGTATACTAGCGAGAGTTGGAAAACGAAAAAATCTAAAAAAAATACATTTCGCTGGTTTATCGTGACTGTACCGCTAAAGTGTCTGGTTGTACGGTGAAGTAGTCACTGCAACTGACTGAAGTGCTAACGGTCGCGGATTCCATCTCCCCTCATGACATGTATTGGTCACATGGACGTCTGTCGTGGTCTGGGTGTTTGTGTTGTTTATTGCCGGATCCCCGATCCAATTATCTTACTGCCGTTGAGTGGGAAGCGTTTATTTTATTTTAGGTTTAATTAAAATAGTTCTCTCCTTAAATTTTGATTATCTCAGTTACAAAATACCGAAAACGTAATTTTAAAAACATACTTACTTATGAAATAATGATCTCTGCCGCTGATGATACGAGAAATGTAAATTCGTTTCGAGATTCAAACAAAGACTAAGAGAGAAAGGCTATGGAAATTGAGGAATTGGAGAGAGGAGTTGGGTTTTCTGTTAAAGAACTGCATATAAATTATCGCCATTTTTCTGTGTGGACCTGAATTCCGGGATATAAAACGTATGCCGGTTCAGTGTTCATACTTTATACAGATAAATTGAATTAAAGCGTCTCTTTGTTAAATGTAAATAACAGCTTTTTATTAATATATAAATGCATACTTATTTACACAATACTTATACCAAAACAGCTGTTTTTAAAATTTTGTCTGTCTGTCTGTTTGTTTGATCCGGCTAATTTCCGAAATGGCTGGATCGATGTTGACGGGACTTTCACTGGCAGATTGCTAACGATATATGGAGTAAAATAGACTCGTTTTATTTTAGAAACGGGATCAGGAGTCCGCGATAAAACAAAAAAAACCCATGAAATCTTTATTTTTACGAGTGCGAATTTTATATACGTATTTTTTATTACGAAAGTCGAAGGACGAAAGTCACGGCCATCAGTTAGTCGTAAATATTTCTTTTAACAAAAATACCGTGCAAACGAATAGGCGGACTTTTTTAGTTGACATTAATTGATGTTATTGATAGAATTATCATCGCGGTCCATGAATTTTTGCCGAACCTGAAATGTCAAAAATCTTTACCGGCGTCGTAAGGATTAAGGGTTAAAGTGAAATATGAAGTGCGGGATAGGACGGTAGCGTTAAAACTTTGTCGTAACATTAATGTAAGAGGCATTTAAGTTTTGTACTACAACCTTAATCGTAATCATGTAGACGTCGACCTAACTAAATTGTTGCATGACTAGCAGACCGCACGACTTTTTACGGATATTCCTAACTTTTAATAAAATTGAATATAGCCTATGTTCATCGGAGGTAGTGTAGCTTCCCAACAGTGAAAGAATTTTTCAAACCGCTTAAGTACTTTCGGAGCCTATTCATTTCAAACAAACAAACAAATCTTTCCTCTTTATATATTTTGAATAATTGTCAGAGTATCTACAAGTCTTAGGAGCTTGGAAATATGAACCGTTAGGATCTAGCAAGAAATATCTTTTAAGTGAGACTACTTTAGAACTTTGACAAGATATCCCCAACTTGATTTGCACATTACTACTAGCAGGATTCGTTTTTAATGTCACTCTTCCCATTCGCTTGACTACAGATTTTTGCATTCTTACAGATTTTTCATAAAAGCAAATTACTTAGATGAATACGCGGTCGCACGTTGGCTGAGGTTAAGTTTACGTTATATTAGTTTATGAAATTCTTGTACCTTTAAATTTCTACCTCAATTTGAGCCGTCATCGTGAAGGGAGCGCACGACAAGATTAACTTATAAACTCTTGAAATATTCCTTGAAGTTCGCGACCGAAGCGAGAGCGTATTCATATCAAGTTAATTCATATGAAGGAAGGAAAGTATTCATATGAAGTTACATTTACGCGATCTTGACTTCGGGAGATAGCTAGTCTTACATTAAAAAAAAATATTAAACGCAAAGAAATTTTAAAACAACTTATTTCGTTTCACTTATGAAAAAACCTTAAACTTTTAAATTTTATGAAAAAGAATCATTTGACGCCATTACTGCGTAGGCTAAAAAAAATTCATTTGTTTTTGATCGGCGTTAAAACATATAACAGTTTTTTATTGATTAATTAAATAGCTTATCGAGCCAACTGGAATAAAGAAACATTATTCAATATCTTAAACAAATTGAATTAATTTAATAAAATTAATATTTTTGGTTAAAAAACAACATCGTTATTTTAAATCCTTTTTGTTTAAAAAACAAAATAAAAATTCCTAACAGTGAAATGTAATGTATAGGTATAGGTATGTATTCCACATCTGTGCTCATCTTAACTAATGTGGTTGTTACTTCGCAACTGGAGTATGTAAGCGTTTTAATTTTAAAATTAATTTGAATGAACTATTACAGAAGCGAATAAACTATTGCATGTACGATAAAAGCTGAAGGAAAATATCGTGAGGAAACCTGCATGTGCCGGAAGAAATTCTGACACATGTATATCCACCAATCCGCAGTGGAGCAGCGTGGTGGATTAAGCTCCATACCTTCTCCCTAATAGGAGAAGAGGCCTATGCCCAGCAGTAGGATATGTACAGACTGTGTTACGTTGTTACGTATGTACGGTATACTAAATCAAGTATTTTCTTACTCAAAGTCAATTCAGTATTAAAAGTACCTTCTGTATTCCAATTTGTATCGAAAATCTAGTTAGTAGAAGTATTTCGTAGTAACGACCAAGGTTCTAGCGGATACTATAATTAAACTATTACTTGGAAATATCGTGTACAACTAATTGGTGTGTACGTATTAAATTCGTTTGCATAGAGAAATCGAAATGTATGAAAATGACTGAAGTGTTACTCATATTATTATTTAATTGTTTTAATCGAATTCCGAACCCTTTTTAGATCGTGAGTAAACGAGCACTATGAAAAAAATACATTATTCGTCATAATCAACCAATCAGTGTGTAAAGTAATAATTATTGTCGTGACCGAAAAAAAATTGCACTGTGGTTTAACTGCGTCTTTAGTCAAAGCCGATTTCGTTGTCTGAGTAGGTATAATATGCGGAGAAAATTTTGACGATTTAATAAGCCATCTATAACTCAGTGTTGTTTTTGTAATAAAAATATAGATAGATATAATTTATTAATCCTAAATAATCTCAATAGTATAATCTGTTAATTAAAAAATGATTTTTAGAAATTCACTGCCGTTGTCTGTTACATATAAATCAGCTTCTGTGAACTTTTCTGATATACGATGACAAGCAATAAACCAGCAACAAATATGTTGTCCTCTCAAGTTATTCGATATCTCTATTACCCATAGTTTAATAAACCGCAGCTCGCGCTACAGACAGGAATATGAGTATGCATGTACAAGTTGTACATTATGGAGGTATTATAAGAGCTCGTTCTCACTTATCGTGTGTCGGATCCGGTTTTCAATTAGATGTTCCAGTGGCAGAAAATTTTGTATGAAGCTATTCACACTTGTCGTCCGTTTAAAAATCGTAGATGTGAATAGAAACGTCGACATCCGATTGAAATCCGGATCCGACGCATGACAAGTGGTAACGAGCTCTCAGGGCGTGATATCGGCACAGTGGCTAGGTGGTAGGCTATGTCGTTGTATGTGTGTGTGTGGCGCTCTGACCACAATCTGACAGGCGTTTGTGGTCACGGCGAATATGTGATCGCTAATTACACGTTGCCCTCAATAATTAGTCCATTCATTGACGGCTTAGGGTCAGCGCCGAACGACGGAGATGTTAAGAGTCCCGCAAAAATTTGAATCATAATTAAAAGGATGTGTAGTGGATGCAGGAAGTAATTGCATCAATATATGCATAAATGCATTCTCATTTCGAATTACTTTGAATTAAAAGTTTCGCCAATTTTATTAAAGTTAAAAACTGTTCACAGATATAAATCATCACCGCCAAATTTTGAGTTAATTTCTGTTTTAAGTCGATTTAATTTTTTAAATTACTTTTATTGCACCTCTCTCGTGCGACTACGATTAATCGAATACTGCATGTTACTCGAATACCTATACATGCCCGGACCACACTTTTGAAAAACACAAAAGAATTGAAATAAAATTTTCCCTTTGATTATGAAAATAATATATTTTGTAAAAAAACTGCTAGACAGATAAAACGCACCGCGTCAATAGTTATTACCATAATTCAGACTACAATTTAAAATCAGTATAGGTTTTATACGTATTTTTAGCTTCTTTGCAATGTCAATAAACAAAATTGCAAATTAACGCTAATTGACCAGCGCCGACAAAAAGGATACGTTGAATCCACTCGCTAGTTTTAAAATAGAATCCGATAAAATGAATAATGAAATTGTTGATAGTTCGACGACTGTTCATAGTTTCAAAATTACATTTAGATTCAAACTAGCTTCGAGCTCATTCATCATCACTAGCCACTAACACTATTAGACGAGTTATACAAATTATTATTGATAAAGCACTTTCAGGTATTTTGGCCATTTCCACGGAGTTCTCGGCAGCCTGCGGTCTAGTGTCACGGATATTCAGGTTAACATTAATATATTATAAAGATTCTTTTAGAATCTCACGTAACTAGAAATATTTAAAAAACGATTATGAATAAAAACCAAATAATAATTTCGGTCCAGTTTTCTTTGCAGTTTATTAAATTTCGAATGTTTTGAATTGTATTTTTTAGTTAATCACATTTTTCTAAGAAAGAACGAATAAATAATAATTACATTTTGTGTTAGGTTCCACGCACACGTTCGGTTGGGATTCGGTTCGGCTCAGTTCGGAACGCTCCAATAACATACAAAATGTTCGACAAGGCGCACACCTTTTTAACGTTTCCGTACGGAAAAATTACATGAAAAAGTGATTTCTCAGTTGAACAAATTGAAACTGAACCGAAACGAACCGAACGTGTGCGTTGAGCCTTATATCTTACAACGCAATTAGCCCGATAACGCACTAGCGGTTAAACGTTGCGGCAGCTAACCGCGCGGGTACCTATTTTTCAAATTTAATATGTAACCATTTAGGATGGCACGCACATAGCGATTATACATCATGTGCTTACATTAATATGATAAATCATTGCGCTAGAATATCGGCTCGCGGTTAGACGCCTACGTGGTTAACCGCTAATGCGTTACAACTCTTACTATTATACGTAAAATTGAAGATTTAAACGAGTAAAATCATAAACGTTGTTAGCGCTTTGTACCTTCCGTGTGGTAAAATAATACAGGCATCGTTAGTACCATGTGAGTTGTATAACAAGCAAATAGGAAATTGAAATGTATTCTCAATAGGACATGTATGGAACTATCACACTAAAATATTAATGATGATGAAATGTAATATCTTACTGACATTCTAAAGGCAAAAGTTTGTAAGTTTGGCTGTTTCGGGGCGAAATGGCTGAACCGATTTGGGTAGAATAATGATTACTTATATAGTGGCGGATCTATCACAAGTGCCGCCTTTGGCACTAATTCATAGGCCGCCCATTAGCCATTCTCTATCTTTAAATATACAAATTGAGCTTCTTAAATATACTAATTTTGGCTAAATTTCAAATTTAGCCAAATTGAGTTAAAAAAAGGTCAACATCCGTCGTTTCCTATCTTACATATAGGTATTTTCGCTAAACAAAGGTCGTCCGTCTCGTTTATAACTTCGTCGCCCCACAAATGCTAATTTTGCCGCCTCTAAAAACGTACCGCCCCACGCCCTGGTCTCACGGACCTATAGGTATATCCGCCACTGATATCTTCAATTAGAAGTAGGCTACATTATAAGTTTCTGCAATTTCTGAATTAATTGAAAGAACGCCAAAGATAATAATATTATATGTAACAACCGCGAAAATCTAAGACATTACATTATATTATATTAATATTATGTGTATAAAGATCGAATTAACAGTGTTAACACGTAGCATTGAATTACTGCTGGCATAATATGTTTTAAATAACGATCTCACGTAAATCTCTAATCGTAGAAAGTCACAGCCACAGACAACGCAATACTTACGAACAAGGAATTGTAAATTAAACTTTGAATTGTATATCGCGCCAGACAGATTTGCTAATTAAACTATCTGTTCAAATGCCTGCTTCTACACAAGTCACAAGACGACCTCAAGAGTCGAATATAATGTGAAGAAAGAGTATCAACATCAACGTAATATTACTAGATAAGGAAAACTTTTTACCTAATAGTTGCCGCACCGGTGTAGATTGTAGATTGACATTCCAATTCCGATCAAACGAAGACATTAAACTTTGTAACTAGTTACCAAAGTCGTTTCAAATGAGATTAGATTTCTCTTTTTTAAGAATAACATTAAAATTGAAGTAAAAATATAGATATATAGAGACATCACAAATGAAATGTAACTTTAATGCGCGGAACAAATAATAATCATAATAGTTAAAAACAAAAACTAAAATAACAGGCTTAGTCCGCAAGAGTAAGCCAGAAACTGCAGTATGCACAGATCGTGCGCTACCTCTGTCTCTTTTACTCCACTACAGAGTTCTATTAAGGATAATGGGAAACTGTTATCAAATTATTGCATTGTCACGTGACACGTGACACGTGTGCAAAGTTCCAAACTTATCGGAATTCTCAAAACTGGTGAAAATTGAGATATGTATGTATGAATGTATATATGTACATACATAAATACATACATACATACATACATACAAACATCCCGAGCTATTAAAAGCGTGCTAAAAATCAGAACATTCAGAGTCGATTACTTGACGGACATGCACGAATTCTAATCACACTCGTGTTCAGACATTTCAGGTCTGGTTGAATTTACCTACATGTATTCGTATCGTCCATTCGAAATAATCTTACGAAAAACCATAATATAAAGTTCTTTGATCTCGCCACAGACAGTTTAGTTCAGTTAAAGTTAAATTTTGAAACAAACTGAACAAAAAAAAATACCAGAACCATATAGAAGTTGTTATTTGAATTGACTTCGACTGTTTTTAAATAAGATTTTTTTATATACTTAGTCTGGCCATAAATACTGTTACACTTAATTATAAAAAAATATTACATTTGAATTTCGAATCTGTCATTT